>VZRV01010292.1:737627-819266 GCA_013398115.1 Falcunculus frontatus | reverse complement strand
GCGCCCCGGGGAGACCGGACCCCTCCGCGGGAGCGCGCAGTAAGTGCCGGCCCCGGCCGCCCCAGTGCGGGGGGCGCCTCCGGGGAGGGGCGGGCTTGGCCGGGCAGGGCCGGGCCGCGGGGGTGTCCGGCCGCGCCGTCCTGTCCCTCCCGCGGGCACTGCGGAGCTGCCGCGGCCTCTCGGGTTTTTCCCCGTTCCGTACTCCGGGAGAAGTCCAGTCCGGGTTTTTCCCCGACCCCATTCCGTGCGCCGGGAAAAATCCAGTCCGGGTTTTCTCCCGTGTCCATTCCGTGCTCCGGAAAAAGTCCAGTCCGGGTTTTCCCCCGAGTCCATTCCGTACTCCGGAAAAAGTCCAGTCCGGGTTTTCCCCCGAGTCCATTCCGTNCCCCCCCCCCAGTCCATTCCGGTCCCGGGGAAAAATCCAGTCCGGGTTTTCCCCCCCCCCCAGTCCATTCCGTGCTCCGGGAAAAATCCAGTCCGGGTTTTCCCCCATTCCGTACTCCGGGAAAACTCCAGTCCGGGTTTTGCCCCATGCCGTACTCCGGGCGCTGGGAGCCGGCTCCAGCTGGGCAGCGGGAAGGGCCCTGCAGGAGGGGCCCTGCACCCCGTTATCCGCCTGGAAACCTCCTCGGGACGGGGAAGGAGGGACTTCCCGCAGGGATGGAGCCCCCGGGCAGCGGTGGGCTGGCACTGCCCGCACGGGGACAGGGCGGTCGCTGCTATTCCAGCGTGTGGCAGCGCGGGGTCAGAGGAGCGGTGACGTTGCTGGGGAGGGTCCCCGCGCTTGGGCCAGGCTGGGATGGGACCGTGCCCCTCTCGGACAGCCGGAGGGGGACAGCCGGAGGGGGACAGCCGGGGAGCTCCGGGGCAGCGGGCACGCACGGTCGGGGCTTCCCCGCTGCCCTGGAGCCTGGTCACCTCTGGAGCAGAGGTGGGGGAAGCCAAAAGTTCACCCCCTGGGAAGCTACATCCCGTTGCCAGCAGCGGCACAGTGCCGCTTGCATTGCTGAATTACTAGAAATACTTCATCTTGGTGAATGAATGCAGAAAATAGTTATTATTCTTCACGCAGACACCCTCTGACCCATCTTCATCCCTGTGACACAAATCTCTGTTCCTGTCACACCCAAAATAAAACAGCACCACAGAGAGATTAAAACCAAGACTAAGAAAAGGCTCAGCTGGGTGTCAAAAACAATTTTCTGCATCTCAGAAGTGAGCAGCAGCTATCAGAGATCAGTTTGGAAATGCTGGCTTAGGACAGAAACAAACGTGTTCTCCTTATTGCCAGGCCCAGCAGAGCCCAGCACAGAGCAGTCCTGGCTGTGTGAGGAGCTCTCTTGGTGCCAGCAATGGAACAATGCCAGCTGGCAGCAGCCGAGGATCTGATTCCTTTTTTGTTCTATTTGTGCATGGACTCTGCTGGAACCTGCCAGTGATAGGTAGTAGCTGTCCCCAGCCCTACTGCTGCCATCAGAGGCTTGGAGTGTGCCCAGCCTGCAGATCAAGCTACTGGCACCAGGATGACAACTGGGGAAGAAAGGTGGTGGGAAAGATGATCCACCTCAGCTGTACCATGTAAGCTGTGAGCCCTGGGCCATCCTTGCACTCAGCCTCTCTATCTGACTGTCTGCAGCCTGGACCAGGAGGAGCTGGGGAGCAGAAATAGGCCTATCTGGACCTGGAAGTGGTTGTCTGAGCCAGGTCAGAAATCTTTGACACAGGATTGCTTTTAGAGCTAGGTCTGTGGGCATGGGAATCCTTCAGCCTGAACAGGACACCAAAAGCAAGAGCAAGAGCCCCCATTCTCCCTAGACTAGATTTTCAGCTGGCACATTTTAACCCAGCATATTTTGGTTTTCCAAAACTGACACCACATTCAGCTGAAGGCCTAACCCATTTTGTTTCCAAAATTTAGGACCTATTCAAGATCTGGAGCCATACTCTGCAAAGCCCTTGGGCCTGCTTCACTCCTTTCACTTAGGCTCTTTTTCCACTTTTTATTTCCTTGGTAGTAGCTTTTTTAAAAATAGGTATTATCATTATGGAAAGTTTCCCTGAATAGCACAAATTGATGGATTCTGCCTGAGCAGCGCTCGATCTGCTCAATAATTCTTTCCCTTTCCCTGCTGGGCTGTCACTGCTGCTGCTGCTGCTGTTGTGACACTGATTTCAAATTTGCCATCTTTGTGCCCAAGTGTCCACTACACCCGAGCTGTGCTGTGGTCAGTCATGGCTGGGGAAGTCCAGGTGCCCTGTGGGTTAAGCAGAGTGCAGGGTTTAATGGTCAGTGAAGGGCACAGTCCCCCTCAGCTGCAATGAGCTCGTGACCCAGCACAATGTTAGGAGGGACCAGACCAGAACTGTTATTATTCACATTTCTCTGGAAACTCTTGGGAGTTTGACAGCTCCCACAGTCTCCCAGGCACTTCAAAATTCCCCTTTGCTTCAAAAACTTGTTTCTAGGAAGCTGAGACAGACCCTGAATGTGTGGCAAGGCATTTACCTGCTCAGGGAGCTGCAGGACAAGTCGAGGTGACTGCTCCAGCTGCTGACTGACCACAGCACAGCCTGGTGCTGCTGGCCTGGGGGGTTTCCCTGCTCCAGTTGTTAGTAGCAGATGTTGATCACGCTGCTTCATGCAGTTGTGGACAGCAGTAAGGCATCACAGTATGGGAACTGCACAGTAACCTTGCCTGGAATAGAACAGAGTGGAGCAGAACAATGGCTCGTTTCTCTTTGCAGGCACATCTTTTTCTATTCAGAGCTCATTAACCCCTCTGTCCCGGCTACATTCCAGCCCAGAGATGTAATGTCTGCTAAAGTGCAGGGAAATTACCACAGAACTGCTGCAGAAGTTCTCAGGTCAGCTCAGCTCCAGAGGTAGCCGTGTTTTCAGGGAAGCAGCCGATGGTCTAAAGCTACATCCAGCGCTTTTATAAACAAAGGGTGCAAATACTTCCCGTGGGCTCATCCCATGATGTTTTGCAACTCTTGATCATTTGCACAATAGAAGTATGAAGCAATTAAAGCCTTTCATGTGCTCAGCATGAACAGATCTATCAAATTTCACAACTCCAATCCAAAATAGGACTAATTTTAAAATTAATATTGATAATTGCCAGTGCATGACTAAGCTTGAGTGGGTGCTTTCATGAGGGATTGAGAAATACTCAGTGTCTTGGAGGAGTGATGCAACCCACCCTTTCCAGAGCACGTGGGATGAGCAGCAGTGGGGCAATGGGTAGTGCAGGGACCCACCAGTCACCAGTGATCAGCACAACAGGGAGCTCCTACTTTGGATTCAATAAAAAGCATCCTCAGGTGTGGATGCCTCACAGCTGAGTGTCATTTTACTGGGTATGTTCCTACTGATAAGGGGATCCATGCGACTTTCCAAAAATTAAAAAGAAGAGACAGAAGCAGGAAAATGCTCTGTCCTGGGGCAGATGGAGACCACCTGGTTCAGCCTGGGGCAGACAGTGGACAAGGGTTCTGAGGTTGTCCTCACACAGGTGACTGCAAGGAGGCAGAGCTGAAGCAGTGAGGGGAGAGTTATCACCAGCTCCCAGTGAATCAGGCATGAGTTTGGGGGCTCTCAGTACCCCCAAAAAACTTTCTTATTTTGAGCGGGCATTCAAAAACTGTGCTGGTGGATTGGGGAACTGTGGGAAAGGTTGTGCCTGTCTCCAAGAGCTCTGTTCATCTGTTCTCATTCTCTCCTAGGCAGAGTCCAGTGTGGTTCCACTGTGGTACCCTGAAGAAAACCCATCAGTGGTGATGCTACAGGAGAGGTCTCATGTGAGGGCCCTCCATAGGAAGGACAGCTCTGCACTTCTGTAGCTGATGGGAGAGGACAACAGCTTGGTAACAGGAGCTACCAAGAGCTGGCAGGATGAGTTACAGCTCACCCTCTGTGCATGACTTGCATCACAGCACCCCCACCACGGCCAAGCCAGACCCAGGGACAGCTCTGGATGTGACTGTACCAGAAACAGCCACCATAAGCCCTGAGACTACCAGTTTCAACAGCACCAAAATCCCGGATGTGGCCAGCACTGGACCTGGCATGAGCACCATGCTGCTGTCCTTTGGGATCATTACTGTGATTGGGTTGGCTGTAGCAATGGTAAGAGCCCAGCTAAACCTTCCTGTCTCTTGAGGGTGGAGAGTGGCTAGAGATTCTAGGACTGATTTGCATTGAATAATTTCTTTGCATTCTATTAAAGCCTCACCCCAAACTGCTGGGAACTGAGAGTTCCTGAGATTGCTTTCTTTCTAAGGCCTTTATCCAGTGCTCCAGTATTTCTGCAGTCTCCCTGAGGCCTGGTCCAAATGAGATGCTCAGCAGGCCTAGGAGAGGCCATATGTAATATCAGTATTTATTTTTAATAGCAATAGGAAGTTCAATTAAAAGAAAACAAAGCAGATTCTGTTCTGACTTGTTACCTGGAACAGCTGCATTGATTTAAACCTTCTCTTGGGCCCCACAAGAAAGTTTATCCATATTAACTTTTCAAGCAGACTGTTGAAACCATGTTATACTTCCCTGTGGACATGGGGTAATTCTTTTTGAATTAAAGTGGCCTGACTCCATCTCAGCAAGACTCACTCTAGACTGCATTTCCAAGGTTCTGCTTGCTGGGTATCAGTCCTTGAGGGTTTGGTGTGTCACTAACCTTGCCATTAATGCTGTGGGCAGGAGCTTTAGAGAGCAGAGTTCTGGGCCCACCACGGGCAGTGCAAGGGCTGCAGCTCTCCTTTTGTTGTGTAACCAGATCATTTCCCTGCCAACAGAGAACAGAAGGGAGCAGCAAGCTCCCATTCCTCGTATGAGGAAGGGCTTCACTAAAACAGCCATCAGAGGAGCCTACTGCAAAATTTCATTGCAGGCCCCAGGAGGAGTTTTTCCAAAAGCCCCTAAGAAAACCTGGAAACGGTCAAAAGTTCCCAAGAGCAACATCCAGCGTTCGTAGTTCTCAGAACAAGGCTGTGGAGGCCCAGAGCCTCCCTTTCTTCCCAGCACAGGCTGACAGAGGCAAGTCCCTGAGCATGCCCTCCCTCTTTGCTTCTTCCCTTTGTACTGGGGAGGGGGTAGCAGCACTTCTGCGCTGTAGGAAATGGACACACGAAAACCACAAAGGGAAGCTTTTTCATCCACTCTTAAATTGCATCATATGAACATATGTCCTGCAGCCACAGAAATGTGCTGAGCTACACCTGATAATACACCTAACACTCTTACTCCTACTAACACACTTAATAACAGGTCACTGAGCACTTAGACATGATGTGCTGCCAAGCTCACTCTGATGCATATGAAGTGTCATTTGCGTTGTCACTTCTCCCTTTCCCCACTTTAGTGCACAGTGACACCAACCTTCTCTACCTCTTTTCTGTGTGCCCAAAATTTCTCTTCTTAGCTGTTCCCCATCCTCCTGGGACTGCTCTAACGATGCTTCTCTTTCTCCTTCAGGTTCTGTATATCAGGAAGAGGAAGAGGTAAGTAACATCTGTTGTTGGTTGAAGGGAGCTCAGAGCTTCAAAATCTAGAGCAAGCTCAGAAGGAGATGGGGAGAGTGAAAAAACAAGGCTGCAGGGAGCAGCTGTGCGGGACTGAGGCAGGGACACTGCACTCCTGGGACTGGCCCACCCTCTGACACCAGAGTGTCAAAGACTCCTCCACAGCTTTGGAAGGAGAATAAGGCTGAGCAGGAGGAGGTCAGGATCCTGCAAACTCATCACACTTCACCTATGATGCATCAAAACAGGGAAAGGGTTATGTGTTTATAAAGAAGTTGGGAACTCCATCATGGAAGGTGTGGATCTCAGGTTTCAGCCATTCCCAGATTCCTGTGTTTCCCAGCAGCCCAGGCAGTGACAGCATCTGGCAGCAGCACAGTGCAGAGATTCAACTTCAGCCCAGGAGTTAATTTCCTTGCTAAGCTCCTGGCTGAAAACAGAGAGGAGAGCAGCAGGCAGGGAGAAACACATCTTGATTCTTCTGTCTCACAGCAGGGACTCCGGTGAAGATCCATAAACTGTGGTACCTCCTCCCTCCCTGACTCCTTGGGCAGGCCTGGCCAGGCCACAGAGTTTCAGAAAGTGCTGCTGCCTGCTGCAAAATTTCCAAGCCTGACCCCAAAGCCCAGGTCTAGGTGCTGCTGCAGGAGCAGCCAGTGCTTGGCCTGTGAAAGTAGCACTGCTGGAGATAATGGTTGTGCTGGCAAACCCATAGAGAAGCAGGGGAAGAGTGTGTCATCCTAACACTTGCCAAAATAGATATTTGTGGTGACACTGCCAGTAACTGCTTGTGTGTTTCCTTCTACCACCCTCCAAAACTCAGCTATAGCCAAAGGCAGGACTCAGTGTTTTCCCAGGAGCCACCCCATCCATCATCCATCTCTGAGGAGACCCCTTGGTTAATCATTTATAGCTCTTGTCTCTTGGAGCAATGATACAAAAGTAGGAACAGTGTCCACAGGCATCAGCCCCCTGTGAGAATCTCTCCCTTTCCTATTTTCTATTTATTGTTTATTATTTTCTATTTAATTTTTGTGTACTTCAGCCCCAGAGTTAAAGCACTCTCAGGCCACTGCAGCTTGAAGTGAACTGCTGCTGGCAGACTGTGACATGGCAGGATGGGCTGGTGTGGGCAGAGGGACAGGGGGAGAAGCCACAAAATTCCAAGCCAGTGTGTTCCAGTTTCTTTTGTCCCTCCACATAAAGCCTAATCTTTTAAGGTCTGCAGGAACTTAAATCCTGATTCCTCTGTGTGAAAATGCCTGCCAACATTGATTAGTGATGGCAATTAATCCCGTCAACTGTACTCTGGGTGTCTTCCACTCCTGCCAGCTGTGTGTAGTAGGTTCTTAGCCTCATCCAGCAAGAGCCACAGGAGCAGAATCCCTGTGCAGGAGGAGAAGCAGCCTGCAGCAAGCCTCAGCAGTGGGGTGGGGAAGCAGCCTGAGCTCTGTCCTTCTCAACCAACCCTTTCCCTCCCCTCCCACGGGCAGGTTGGAGAAGCTACGGCACCAGCTCATGCCCATGTACAACTTTGATCCCACCGAGGAGCAGGATGAGCTGGAGCAGGAGCTGCTGGAACATGGGCGAGATGCAGCATCTTCCCAGGCATCACAGAGCAAGGTAGGGAGCAACACCACGAGTGTCATTACAGCCACCGGTACCTGCACTGCTTTTGTTACAGGGTCAAGGACATTTTGTAGGGCTGCAGGGTAGGGAAGGCATGTAAGACCTGAGAGGACTTCCCCATCTCTGCCAGCCCTGGAGATAGGGACTTGAGCATTTTGGAGTGCTTAGGGTGGACTAAGGAGTGGGGCAGGTCTTTTGACAGGAGGCTCTCTCCTTCCCAGTGTAACAAGAGGTAGGAGAAATAGGAAAGAAGGGTTTCTCACCACTGTTTGGGTCCAGCTTCACAGTGTTTTCTGTTCCCTTTGTCACCACCACCACACAAAAAGCCTTTTTAAAAGAGAGCCAGCAGGGATGGTTGGAACAAGCTGTCTCTTACCCAGTGACACAGCCTGTCCTTAGAGCAGACACACCTTTCCTTGCATGAATTCCTCTCCAGCTGCTGTGTTGCCCGTGTTGTCCCCTGCTTTTCCTGTCCAGGGCAGGAGTTTTCCCAAACAATTCTCAGTTTCCACACACTTTATACCTTCAGATAATCTATAGCAAGTTTGGTTTGGGCAGGCAGGGAAAGAGGAAATAATAAATACAACTGTATTTATAAAATACTTACCTTGAGACATTCTCAACCTGCTAAAGAGCACAAAGGAGACATGTTGGAATATGAAAGATAGTCAACATATGGAACATACTAGTTTGGAAAAGCAGGAAATGTGATGTATAAAAGCAGATCTTGTCCTCTGAGTAGCACATACTAGGACAACATCAGATCCCTCTGTTAGTCCACAGAGGGGGTTTACCTGGAGGTAGTAAATGGGGGAAATTATAGGGCCAGAATTAACCTCAGCACAGTAAAAACCAGATCCATCCTCTCCAGGGACTGGCCAGCAGGATACCTCAGATCCCTCTTGCTAATGCTTGGGAAGTACAAGAGTTTAAAGACTTAATGTAAAAAGAGAGGGAGAGTTTAAAACAACAGCTCAAGTTCAGGCAATGGCACATTTCCAGGCCTTCTTGGTATCTCAAGCCTTTTCATGCTGCCTTGTGTATATAAATAGTGAGACCCAGTAATCCAATGATGTGGGGATTTTAAGCTGGCATGGATGTGCTGACTTACTCTCCAGCCTGTTGTATTTTCCTGTCACAGCCTCGTTAATGCCTTGTTAGCCAGGCAGCCTCCCCTGGAAGGGCTGAATGCAGTTCCAAGTGTGCAGCCTGTGCCCAAGCACAGCCCTGAGCCAAGGCAGCCGTGCTGGCTCTCAGCTCTCCTGCTCCCCTGCAGGTGCTGCTGACGAGTCAGGGAGCCCTGCAGAGACCCAGCCGCCTCGTGTTCACAGACGTGGCCAACGCCATCAATGCATGACCAGGACCTGCCCTGCTCCGGGATCCTGCTGAGAACAAGGAGGACGAAGCCAACAAAGCAGTGACTTCCCTCAAGCATGGCTGATCCACTGAGCCCAGCTGGTCACCTGTTGGTCTGTGTTACAAATGGGCACAGGAAGTGCCATCTCTCTGGGAAGCCAGCCTTTGTAAGGGCAGTGGTGATTTTCTGGTGTGTCTGTTACCACTAAAAGGTCCTGAGCTCCAGTTTCTGGGCTGGCACTGTCTGATACCACCTACCAAGCTTTGTGCTTAGGAACAGTGCCTGCTTTGTGTAGATTAAGCTGTCAGAGCACTGAGCTGTGCTCTCTGGGTCAGGGAAGGAGAGAGGTGCATGTTTCAGAGACCTTCCCCACTGGCTTTGTGTGCCCAGGCCCCAAGGAAAGTGATGGAAAAGCCTCTCTGCAGTGACCACAGCTCCGGCCGGTCCTGGGCAGGGACTGGTGGCAAAGCCTCTCTGAGCCAGGAGAGCTGCCTGCCCCAGCTGAGGGGTGACCTGGGGCACAGCAGGGAGAACACAACCACGGGATTATCCCCACCCAGGCGTGTGGCTGCTGATAAACGTGCGCTGGGGCGATGCTGAAGCACGGGGAATTCACTGGCTTTAAAAAGTGAAACAGCGAACATTTGGCCAATTACATCTTAAGTGAGGAAGTGGCTGAATATCCCAAATTAGAGCTGCTGTATAGATAGAGGGGATTTCTCACAGCTAGAGGCAGGGACTGTCACTGTCTAGCTACACGATCCCCTGCTGCTGAGCTAGGAATAACAGTGCTTGGGCCATAAAGAGGAACTGAGCAGAACTGGGGTTCCAATACTCCATATCCCCTCCTGCTTTGGCTCAGGGAAATTTCTACAGTGCAGACTGTTATCCAGGAAAAAGGATTAAGCTTTGAAATACTTTCTTTTAAATAAAGAAAAACATGTATTGGCTCAACAACAGCCCAATGTCTGCCCCCATAGATGACTAACAGCTGGTTTGTACTTCCTTACCTGCCAGGACCTGCAGTCAGAGCCTTCTCTTCTTCCTGCTGAAGGGAACACAGAGCTTTGCGTTAGCCTCTGCTCGAGTTACCTGCTAGGAACAGGTAGGTGGGACTAGACAGGTAAGCCAGGGGTTTCCCTGTAGCCCTGAAGCTTCTCTCTGCCTGTACATCCTTCAGGGCTGCAGGAAGAAGAGAGTGCAAAGGGGTCTCTGGCCACCTTGGCACATGGCAGTGCAGTGTGGGGGCCTGTTCTCTGCCAGCCTTTTGGTGGGCACTGGCCCCAGGTGCTGCAGACCAGCACAGCAGCCAGGGACCAGCATCAGTGCCCAGCTATGCACTGATCACCTCCTGATCTTTGTGTGGTACAGGCATTTGTCAATCAGATTGTATTCCAGCCACAGCACCAGTTAAAAGGCAATCAGGACAAGCCAAAATCTGAATGCAGATCTAAAGCTTTATGCAAGGAGATGTTTCAAAGTGGCAATTCAGGTATCATGTGCTTTCTTGCAAGTTTGGACCTGCCAGTGATTTTTTGTTCTCCCAAATATTTTCTTTTCTTCCCCAGTGTGATTGTTTTTCCCATATTCATTAAATGCAGACTCTTTCCTGGGCACATGCCCCTGACCCCTGCAGGGCACAGCTTCTTACCAGCCCTCCCTCTTCCACTGACATGACTTCCCTCAGGGCAGCTTTGCAGGGCTAAGTTGCTTTAGTTTTTCAGTATCCAGCTGTGTTTTTAGAACTAGGGATTTCTGGGAGTATATATTAGGGGTTGGAGTGTGGAAAACAGCCTCACCCTCATAGCCAGGAGATGTGGCTGGAGGCACTCCCAGGCTGCTGCTGTTTGCCCCCAGGGATGCTGCTGGAAGGAAGGTGCATGGGTACAAATACTCAGTGTAATGCAGATTAGGTCCTTAGAATTTGGAGTCTGTCTGTGGGTATTCCCACTGATCAGCTGAGAGACAAATACATAAATACATCCCTACCCACACACACACTTACCATCTCCCCCAAGTGCTCACTGAGAGCAGCCACACATCTAATTTCTCCCTTCACTGCCTGTCACCTTTCCATGCTCTGCAGCAGCACAGGGATGCAAGTGGCAGCAGGGGTGTCCAGCTGTCCTAAATTGCAGCATTTTCCCCAGAACTCTTAGGATTGGAACTTCAGGGGTTGTTTTAAACTCAACAAAAGGCAAGTGTGAGCTGAGCTGTTTCCTCAAGGCCTCAGCCCACTGTGTGCCCTTCTCCCAGCTCTGTGTGCTGCAGTGGGAGCTGCCCAGCAGTGCTTCCACCAGCCCAGGTGCAAACTGCACCTTGGGCCATGATTTACTGAGATAAATCCTGTACAACAAACACACCTACAGAGGAATTCTCGTGAACCATTCTCCCTGTGATATTAGGCTTTGTCCTGTGATGACTGCCCTTAGAGTAAAGAAGTACAGATAATAAGACTAAAAGAATGTTATGGGTAATTGCTGGGCTCATACTGGAGTATTCTTTTAGTTCCATAGCGCCTCCTCTCACAATTCTTGGATGTATAAGTTAGCAGAACCATTATGATGTAATTTAATTCAAGTGTTTCTGTGTTTTAAAGCATTGAAATATAATTAAACTATTTACATGAAAGTCTAGTGTGATTGTCTTTTTTCCCCCCCCATCATTTGCATTTTCCCACAGAAAGTGCTGGAGTGTATCCCCAGTATCTGCTGGTAATTTGTGTGCAGTGAATTCCCCTGGTCCTTCAAAACTGAACTAAGTGTGAAAAACTTGGAAGGGGAAGCTCTGTGGGGGGTCAGAGTGTAGTGTTCTACAGCACAGAAAGTCAGATCTCTTCAGAAAGGCTTGCTGGAGAAGTCAAGAGGGCAGAAGCTTCCAGCTTCCCAGTCCTGGGCATCCAGAGTACAAAAAGAAATGCCAACTTATCCTTAAGCTGAATTCCTGTACAAACCAGGGGTTCATCAGCTCACCTGCAGCTCTGCCCACACCGAGGGAAATGGAACACGATGACATTGGTGATGTATTTCAGATTTGCTTCTGCCTCATCTTCTGGCCCACAGCCCCAAAACTTGGGACTAGTTAGGAAAGCTGCCAGATGAACTGAAGAGGCAATGCACAGGCAGAGAACTGATTGTGTGAAAAGCTAAATAGCTGTATAGCCCACAGAACAATATGGGGGAGAAACAGACTCAACTGTGGAGACTTTTGGATGTACACGTGAAGCAGAACTGGCTTGCGTTCCAATCAAAAGGATGTGCCTACCCTAGGCACACAAAAGGATGGAATTAGGCACCCACATCTGGGTGTAGGAGCCTGTCTGGTTTTCTCCATGTGTGATTCCTCATGCTCATTATTTCTTGTTTTCACATCACTCTGGGGCTGCTCCTGAATGACCAAATTTTTGTTGATAATCCCCAAAATTCCAGGTCAAGAGACACTCACCTTGTCCAGGGATGTGTGTATGCGAGCTGAGGGTGTTGCACAAGGAGGAGGCAAAGCAGGAGCCTGAGGGGCTTTTGCTGAATACCTTTATTTAAAACAAACTTCAAGGCTAATTTACAAGTTGCCAACATTCTCTATGCCTTCACCAAAACCATTTATAGGAAACTTCCAAACTTTGCTAGATAACAAACCTTGCTCAGCTCCTGTGGTTTAAACAACTGTAATGACCTCTTATTTTTGGCCAAGTCAGACCAAAACTGCCTGAGCTTAAAAACACCTGATATGCATTTGCTTAGAGGTAGGATTTGTCTACACAGAAAAGGTAATTAACTATATGGGAAATAAAAGTGTTTACAATTTCAAGAAAGACAATCCAAGTGATCCAGTGTGAGATCCTAGCTCTCCGAAGGTGTCTGGTATTCTGCCCACTTTTCATAGGCACTGACCTCCATTCTAATTCTCTGCATAAACATGGAAGCTGAAGTTACGGATTGGGATTTCAACTACACACAGAAGAGCTCCTAAAAAAGTGGAATTCTGTTTGTTCTCCTCCAGCACCTGCATTTTTATGGAAACAAGTTCTCTACTGTGTTTTTGCAGCAGAGTGTTAAAAGGTAGCAAAGACTAGTTTGGGGCTTTTTTTTTTAATTTTAAGTGAAGTACTTCGTATGCACGTCCCAGAGGAAAACTGCTGACCTAAAGCAAATGGATTTACTATCTAGCCAAGGCAGTTTGCACCCCTTTTCCATGCCACCAGCTGAGAAAGGACAGACTGATGTCACAGGGAAAAGCTTGAGTCTCTTACAGATGTAATCCCTAATCCATTTAGGAGAAGCTGAAGTTCCAGCCTCACACAGTAACAGCTACTGCTCTCAGGTAGCAGGGGTTAATTAAATAGGCAGTACAGCCTTGCAAACAGAGTACTGAACCTGCCAATTCAACTGAAAATCAGGCACAGAAGTAGGTAAAATATTTTGGTCTGCTACTGGAGTGGCCTTTGCAGACATAAACTGCAGCTGAACTTGGGTGTGTGCTGAAGAGCAGCAGAATTCAGGGGAGCACCAGCTGCATCTTCTCATGTAACCATCAGCAGTACAGATTCACTTGTGTCATGTCCCACCTGGAGTTATCCCCACAACAGGAGCTGGGGGTCAAACTCATCCTGTATCTGGCAGCACAGCTCATCCTACAGAAGGATTTAGGTCAGTCCCTGTGACCTAATCCATTTAGTCTTTGATTTCTCTGCTCTTTGGTAGTGGAGGCACAAAGATTATCTGTGATGCAGTTTTCTGCTGTGACCACCAAGCTCCACACACAAGGGAGTACCCTTAGGGCAAACCAGACACCACAGAGAATTAGGACCGGGGCTCTCATCACTACTAAGCAGAATTAATGGGATCAGGACTCATCAGCACTAAACTGGGTGGACTGGACAAAATGACCCAAAAGGAAAAAAAAAACCCACCAACTTTTCCCCCCTATTACCTCTCCAATCAGCCCTTCCTCTTAATTCTGCATACATTTTCTTGTGTTAAATAAATACTTGCCAAAGGAACAGAACTCTGATGAAAAGATAATAAATGAGTTCAATATATATGGCCATTTCATGGGTTTCTGCTATGCACCACCATAAATTTAGAGCCAATTATGTTCTGTTTAAATATTTAACACTGTAAAGCTAGCCAATTTTACATCCTGTCAGAGATAATTGAAATACCCACTTTGTCCCTTTAATAGGCAGGCAGAACATCCAGGAGATGGAAAATACCACCGGGACTTCACTGTTTGCAACTGGATATTGGAAATAGCCTCAATTCCTCAGAATTTAACAAGTTCAGCTCTGACACCAAAAGCACAAATCTGCAAACAATGTGAAATGGAGAGCAGCCAGCAACAATCTCAAACCAACTGGTTACTGCTGTCTCCCAAAACTAAACTATCACCAGCTTTTATTTGCATAGTTGTGACACTAGAGGACCCCACACACGCATGTTAGGGACTGAATTTAAATTAATTTAAATTGAATCCTGAGGCTCTGCAAGGAGGCAACTTTTGTATAACTGGTTCTTTACAGACACTCCTTTGAAGGGATGAAATCCAGTGGTTGTGACTAAGCTTGTAAGCGCTGTGCATTTGGAGCTGCTATCAAACTCAGGGGGAGAGCCACCAGGCCAGAAGAAGTTATAGGAGAAGGCCCTGAGCTGATAATGTTAAGACAAAAACTTCAGAATCAATCCCTAAAACATCAGGGTGCAAATTTTCCCTAAAGCATCCAAGTTACTGGCCACTGGAACAGCAGCACAGGGCAAGCTGGAAATGCCATGGAGGTTTTTCTTTCTGAAATACTCAAGAAAGGACTCAAAGGCTCTCTTTCAGATGCAGTCCCTCTGGGCAACACAGCAAAACTCTTGGCACTGCTCCATCAGTCTGCCAGAGGTGATATGGCAGACAAACTCAGCCATTAGCTGTGTAAATAGATTTCCTTTCCTGTATCTGTATTGCTGAGTCAACGCTACCTTTCTGTTGAAATACTGCTCTCTGTGACAGGGCAAGGCACCAGGTTATCCAAGTACTTTAAAGGGAAATGAATACACTCACAAAAGATATACTACAAACTGTAAAAGGCATCTCTCCAACAAGGCATTTGCCACTTCTTCCCCTAAATCCCTGTTTGGATGATTGGGGTAAGCAAGTCCACAGGAGAGAGAGCTTGGCTAAAATTATCACAAATGAAGAATCTGAAATACAACATTAAAAATCCTGTTTGCTTTCCAGTCCTCTGGCTTCAGCAAGACACGAACAGGCGGGACACTACTGAGCTGCAGCAGGGATGTTAAGACATCTCCTAAGACCAGTGGTTTTGCCGGACCTGGAACCATCTTTTCCAGTGATGCCTAAAGGAAAGATCATGGGAGAGAGAGAGAGAGAGGGTTAGAGCTTTGGGTCCAGGAGCCCTGCTGCCCAATATCCCCTTAAAGAGCCAGTGCAAGGCTGAGAGGTGACAAGGATCCATTCCCAAATAACCAAAGGTCTTCACAACAACATTCCCACTGCTCTTCTGCCAGCTCCAGACTAAATGGAGCTCCTGACACAAATGGCTTCCCTGGCAGCAGGGCTCAGCATGAGGCTACTGAGGGCCCAGAAGTGACAGTCTGTGTCAAATTGTCTGGTTTCTGCTCTGCAAACACTCATCAACCACCTCTGCTGACAGCAATTATGTATTTCCTTGAATCCTCATGAGACACAAATTTCCAAAGTGCCCTACGCAATATTAAACATCAGGGAAGTAGATCTGCAGAATGTCTGAAAATGGTGTGAGTGGGGAATGTTTCTGGCTACACAGGCTTGCTCTGATCTGTTGCTCAGCCCTGGCTTTCAGGAGAGCTGAGGTGACCACTGGGGCAGCAGAGGGAACCAAGTGAGAAAAAGTTATATATGGAGAAGAACACAGGGAAGGAAAAAACAGACAAAAAGGAGCAAGATCCCAAGGCAGCTTCTGGTCTTTGCACTGGGTCTTGGAAATCTTACCATAAAGCAGCCTCTTTCCCCCTCACACCTACAGTCCATTAGCTAAGCACAGTTATTGAGACAAACCACATCTGCTTTTGTGGCTTAGGAGCCTATGAAATCAGATTCATCAATCCTTCAGTAATGGTACTCACAGAAAAAAACCCAAATGCTCCTTGACCCAGAAAAACAGAAATGTTAATGCTGGAGTTGTGATTGGCAGCATCTGCAGGGAGCAATACAATAGAGCCTGATCCATTAACAAACTCCTGCCTGTTCTTGGATAACCTGGAGTCACCCATAACCAGTGCCTTGGGATAACCAGAGCTAGAATCCCAGACCAAGGCCATGGGAAAAAAACCCAGCTGGCTTTAAAGCAGCTCTCTGCCCCACTGCATGCTTGCAAATCTTAAGTATTTCTAATTCAGCTTTTCCTGTGTCTTGATTTGCCCCCTAACAGACTGAAAGGCAAGGAGTCAGTTTTATTTCAGTGATTCATCTGAATGCTGCAGACATGAAGCCCAGGGCAGATCTCTTTCCCACTTGGAGTTGTGCAGTGTACAACCTGCAGGATGGGCAAGCACGTGTACCCTCCCCTCCCTAGTGCAGCACCTCAAAAATCCTCACCAAAGGAAAAAGCAAACCACCAAAGCCCTCAATGAGCAAACCTCTGGCTGTGTCTACAGCAGAAGATCATTATGTGATCACACACTCCTGCTAACAAGTCTCAGAGCAGCAGCCTCCTGGATGAGTAGCACAAAAACTTGCAGGCATATAATACCCCAGGTTAAACCCAGACTCATGGAATGGGTTAATCCAGAAACTACCTGTCTGCGAGCTGCTACAGCTGCACCATGCTTGCAAACAAGCCCCAGGATCTATAGTTTCCACTAAGTCAGAACAGCATGCTTCCCCTTTCCCTTTTCAGCCAGAAGTTTTAAGCCAGCATTACCACTCCATCTCAAGCTCCTGAGCAAATAACAATTTAAGAAGTTTTCTAGAGGATTGCCCGGTTTCATATTGTACATGCCTATCCCCACCGATTTCCTGGCCGTTTTTTTTGTTCTCACAGAAGTGCAGACCCTCCCTAGGAGCCGAAGTCCCCTCTCCGTCCCCGGCACGGGGCGAGCACAGTGGTTGGGGTTGCACTATCATGTGCTGCACGGCCGTCTCCCAGCGACCGCAGCATCCGCTGATCCTGTCACATCTGCTTCTACCTCATTGCAACAGCAGGGAAACGGATTCCTCCCGTCACTGCCCCGGGTCCCACTCAAACTGAAAGGAAGAAGAAAGTACCGGCACTGGCTGTGGTTTGGGGCGATGCTCAACTGTACCAAAGGCGGCGGCGGCGGCCGGGCCGGAGGTGAGCTCATCCCCCGTGAGCCTGCGGCTCCGCTGATGTCAGCGCACAACTCCGTGGCAGGAAGTGATACGGGAGCAGGAGCCCCAGAGGAAACTGAATTGAGCAACTGAGGTTAACTCCCCTGGCATTTAATCATGTGGCATTTCCAGGGACTTTCTAAGAACCCGGGGCTGGGCTCTGCCCAGTGTCGGTTCGCTCGCTTTGCACGCCAAGAGCGGCGGCAGGAGGGAGCAGCTGTGCTGCCATATGGCAAACCAACTTCTGCCTCCCCTGGGCTCCTGGCCCCTTCTCCCTGCACGGAAAACATTTCACCAACAGCTTCCTACAAGGCCCACTGAAGGTAGGACTTAGATGCACACAAGTTTTCCTGGAATCTACCTCAGAAACAGCCCTGAATGGTGTAGACTCAGATTTGTATTTTCACAGGGTTCAGGTGAGGCTGGGGCTCTGGGTGGTGCATCTGTACATTCCTACAGCAGTGATAACAGTTATCTGGCATCTCATCTCGGACAAGCTTAGATAAATGGAGCCTTCTACAGAAACTGGTCAGTGCCACCATTCTCTGTGCTGCTGAGGCATCTCTGGCAGTGCCAGCCAGTGCCACAGGGCTCTGCCTTAGAGTACAAGCTGGGAAGGAGAGAGGAAGACGATCATGGAAGCATTCTGTAGTTAATCCAGAGTACTAAGATGTCCCAAATATCAAGGGATCTTCATAATTTTTTTCAAGTAAGGCAAGACATTAACAATAGACTATTTTCACTTAGTACACACCAGCCAGACAATTTCACTGAGCTGTACCTGTAACAGTGACCAGAACCTCAGATGTGTGACTTCTTGGAAAGACAGACAGATTTTCTTCCCTTCCTTTTTTTCTACCTCCACTTCTTCTGAAGTAGTCACAACTGAATTAGATGGAAGGAATGTGCCTGGAAGCCTTCCAAATGCTCCTTCTGTTTGTAGGATTTACCAGAAAGACTTCATCCAGTGCTAGAGCTTTGTGGGTATGTGCATGGCTTGCCAGAGCATGGCTGCACTGTTTAGTCTCGTGTAATTATGATTATCTAATTTCAAACCTTGTGTGGCTGGTGCAGAGTTCAAATTCAAGTCACTGCTTTCCTGAGGATTTCCTCCCTGAGACTCTTCTTCTTGCACCACTGCTTGAGGCTACAAAGAAAAACACCAAAAATAAACAAGCAAAATCAGGTAGTGAAAGACAAAATTGCAAATACGGATTTTGTAGATCGATTATTATTTAAACAAGACTGTGCAGCCCTGACAGCACATCCATTTGCCACCAACTCCTACATCCAACCATAGGCAAGAGCACACACCAGGGCATGTGGTGTTCACACAAGCTCACAAGTGTCTCTGAATCATTGTCAGAATCCATAAAAAACCATCCCAGTACCAGGCTTGTGAGACACAGAGTCCAACACTTCAAAAAAACCTGTCCATTATGCAGCTGTGGACAATTTTTTTCATCAAGAATATTTTCTATATTTCAGGATATTTCTCTGTCTTGACCAGCTAAGTATTTTGTTTATTGACAGTTAAAACCAAAATGATTCTTTTTCTTCTACTTCGATTTTGCCCCCCAAAAATTCTTCAGCTGTTTAATTCTGAACTGAAACATCAGAATGCTTCACTAACCAAAGTTAACATGACACATTTGGAAATGTTAAAAACTCTAGGTCCTCCTGCTTGTCATTGAGATTTGTCACTCCACAAATGACACCAGCAGAACTCACTGGGTAAGGTTTTGTTCTGTAAGACATGGCCACGTCTGCCTCCGATGATTTTCCATAGAGCTTGAGGATCCCAACTGGCACAGCTGGTTGCTTTAAGCACTGGTAACACACCAGACTTCCCTAATCAGTGTATTTAAGTAATAAAATATAAATATAAATGGGCTTAGGAAAAGCAATGGGCTTTGTGCAAGAGCAGTGTGCTGAAGTAGACTGTTACCTTCTCACCTGGATTGCAGAGAAGGAACAGATTTATGGAACAGTTCCCTTGTCTGGGATGTTCTGCATAGGGTTTGCAGACAGTTTCCCACCATCCTGGAAGTATCTGCATGGCAAGGTCACTGTCACATTAGAAAAGACTTCTTATCCCTCCCACATCCTGGCACTTCCTTGGTGGTGGACATTTCCTTCCAAGCCTTCTGCATGGCCCTTCACAGGCTGCTCTGTCCCTCTGGTTCTGCTGAACCAGAAGTGTCCCTTTCTCACCTGAGCACTCCTGTGCCACCACAGGTGTACAACAAACCTACGGATTCCAGCAGCAAGGGCACAGCTTGGGGCTGGGTCTAGCAATTTTTGTGATACACACTAAATAATGGTTTGTGGCTGTTGTGGGTTTTTTTAGTCACTCCTAATGACAGATAACATCCCATTTATTGTTCACAGGACTGAATATCCTTATTGATTAAAAGCTTTTGTCTTCTTTTTACACCTGAAATGTTTTATCCTTAGCTACTGGTTCTTACTAATCCTTTGTTTGCTGCATAAAAGAGTCTCCTGCTGGCAGGACTCAAAGTTTCTCCATTCATCAAATTTCTCTTTAACCTTAATTTTAAATTTCCTCTTTTGAGACAAACTGACATACTAAGCAATCACTTCAGTCTTTCAAGTCTCCTGGGAAGACAACTGCTCTCTCTAAGAAAGGATGGAATCTCTGGTCTGACATTCCAAGCCTGAGAAATACTAGACTTCCACATTATAGCACTGTCTCGAATTAAGCACAGCATCTCCCCTGGGCTCTCAGAATTCTTCAGTAGCTGAATCTTGGAGGCCATCAGGAAGGCAGTCAAAGCTTCCCCAATTATTTCCAGGCTACCAAAGCTGAAAGAATATTGTGGCAGACAGAGAGTCTGAGAAGGGCAAACACAGCTGAAAGCTCCCCAAGATCTCTGACTGGAGAAGAGGAAAAGGACTAAACACCATACTCACCCACTTGCGGGGTCTCCCTCTTCCCCTTTTCCCAGCAGAAGGTTCTGCCTTTATTGAAAACAAAGGGGGAAAAAAATATTGTCAGCTCTCATATTTGCTGGGCATTGTGACTAAAACACTGAACATGGCCAAGGTGACCTTTGCATGAAGGTCTTGTCTCATGACTAGCAGAAAAAGAAAAGCTGGGGATAGAAGACAGTTGAGGAGGAAACACCTGCCTGACTGCACTGGTTGTGATTGTTTGGCAGTGGTGGAGGAGAAGCACTGGAAGGAAACTGCTCAACAGGCAGCGGCAACACAGGAAGGCAGGGAGGTGAGTAAGGACTAAATCCACAATAGCTTATTTGTCCAGCAGTGGCAATTAAAGCTGAGCTGAATTAGGGGCAACTTTCACTACCTTTAAGCTAAGAGAAACGTCCCTGCTTGTCTCTCTGGCAGTGCTTCTCTCCCCTGTAAATGAATATAAGCCGTTTCCTCTCACCGTTCCCCCAGTTAGAGCAGTCACTTTCTTGCTTCCTTTTGGCCTTCCTCGTGGTTTCTTTGCTGGCTGTGGTTCCACAGCATCCTGTGGGATAATAGCTGTGTTTCCAGCATCCTCCTGGGATAAAAGGAAAAAAAACATTTAAGCAGGATGATCCCTGAAACAATTTACATTCTCTCATTCTGGTAGGTCTTGGACTGTCTTACCCCACTAAGAGCACCCAGACCACTAAACAGCTGGTTGTCTCTGCTTTTCCAGCTGTGAAGTGCATTAGAAGGTGACCAGCAATACTCCTACCTTTTTGTCTTTTGGGCTGAGGAAATGAAAAAGTTCCCAGATCTCTGGCCAAGGGGCCTTCCCTGTTCTATCCAATTACTGGTGCAGAAACAGAGGGTGATGACACGTGAAAGTCTTCAGGCTAGAACAGAGAGCTGGTCAGCTCCTCTCACACATGTCCTGGCTGAACTGTCACTGCCTGTCACATCAGAGGTGCCTCTGAGGCCAGAAGCAGAAATTTCCCAGACTGCAGATCCTGCTGCTATCCTGGGTAGCACTAGAATTTATCACGGAACACCTCTCCTTCCCTTGTCCTTGTTAGCAAGCAGCTTCCCAAGGCTGCCTGCAAATCCCATCAGGCTACTGCCATGGCATCCTCAGGCAGCCTCTTGGGATGATGTTCCCTCACCTGGGGCTGCTTCTTTGGTCTCCCCCTCTTTCTCTTCAGGCCCTCGGTCAGTGTAGATGACATGGGATTCTCTGGCCCCTCGTTGCTCATGTTGGCACTCTCCACAGTTGGCTGATTATAATCCAACAGGTTATTTTTCCTGGACTGGGAAAGAAAACTTGTCTCCTCTTTTTTTATCTTGTTATGGATTCTCCTCTACCTGCAAGGCTGAAATGATGAGAAAGAATCAGGCATGGCAGCTTACTATTGTTTTCATCAGCTGCAGGAGCCCAGGACCCAGCAGACATTTAGGAGCATAACTGTGCTCTATAAATATTCTAGAACCATTCTTTTACCTGGCCTATTCCTCAGCTTTCTGAGGCTTTTGGCCAAAGGAGCTCATTGCTCCAGGCATGGAGTATGCTGGTACCTGCATCTATCTGTCCCTACCTTGGCCAGTTTAATCTGAACCAACAAAGACAGTGTCTGCAGCTCTCTGAACTCCACTCTTTGGAGGCTGCCTCTGCCCAAAGAGGAGGGAGGTGGGAGATAAGGTGGTGGTGAGTTATAAATGCACCAGTCAGGGGTAAAGCTTCCTTTGGAGCTCCTGTATGGTCAGATACCAAAACTAATCCTGAGACCAAAATTTACAGCTAAGAGAGCCTTACTTGAGGATGCTTGAGAGAGCAAGTCCCAGGGTACAAACTCAAAGTCTGGCTCTGGAGCTGCCCCTCAAGAGTTTGTTCTCAGTCACTGACTGGACAAGCACTGTGTGTAGAGATGGCCTGACCCCATTCAGTGCACTCAGCCCTTGGTCCTACATGAGGCTCACTGTTTTCTACAGGACAACTAGACCTGCATTTTGGATCTTGAGCATGAGCTTGTCTGCTGGATGAAGGCTTGTCAGCCTCCTCCCTGGCCTCCTCTGCTTAGTGCCTGCTGCGGTTGGAATGAGCCCTGATCCAACTTGTTTGCTCTAAGAAATAACCAAGATGAGAAGCTGTTGAGAGTACATAGGAAACCAGTGACTTGCCCTGCTTCTGCTTGAGGTTTCTTTGGCATGTCTGCCAGAAAAGGTGGCAGTCTGACTGCAAGCCTGGACACCATCACATCCCAAAGCAGGAAGAGGAAGGGAGACCTTGACCAGAACCTCAGCAGAAACCTGAATCCCAGGCACATTAAGAGAGGTGGGGGTCACTGGGTTTTGCTTGCATGCAACTCAAAACCTAGCCAAGACTCTGAGCTCAGTCCCCTTGCAGCACCTCCAGACCTTAGCTCTCCTTTCCTTCTTACACACAAGGGAGGGCTCAAGAAGATGGGAGGGAATGAGGAGGCTGAGCTTGGCTAGACAGAGGCTAGCAGTGCTGGCTGAATCCTCTTTTGTCAGTAGTTCTTATCACAAAATACACAGCTGAGAATAGTGCAGTTTGGAAAGCAGCATCATTTATTGCTTAGGAAAGCAGGAGTATCCAGATGAATGATGCATTTCTACCTTCTCTGCAAAAACACCACCTGAGAATTTTTTTTTTTGCAACTCCTCACTTTCCCTCTTTTATTTCTTCTTTTCCACCTACTAAATGAAAGGTAACAATAGCAAGCTTAAAGAACTCTTTGCCCCATAGGCCTTGAGCACTGCTGGGTCCCCAGGTCCCTCCAGCAGGCTCTACCTGAGGCAATAAAGGCAGTACTGCAAGTAAGGGCACAGCTGCACCACGTAGAAGAGTGTTACTCTTTTGTTCAAAATAGTGCTGGAGGACAGCAGCTGGGCTCAGTTCCAGTTCATGCATGAGCAGCCCTACCAAGAGAACTCCCTGGGTGCCCCTTCGTGCACGCTCTTGGGCCCCCAGCTCACAGGTGCTGCTGCACACTCAGCTTTTCTATCAAACCCTCTGATCAGAGGGTGATAGAAAGACTACAGCTCAGGTCTCCAAGTTCAGGCTGCATCTGGAGGAGAGGCAGTTAGCGAAAAAAACCATTTCTCTGTACTTGCAAGCCACGCACAGTTGCCACCAAGTCCCCGAGAAACAAGCATGAAACACTTGCAGTCTCTTTCAGAGAAGAGCTGTGCTTTTACAGACACAGTTTTGTAGTCTGATCAGATGTTCAAGTTCCAAAGATGAGAGGACCTTATCTGAGGATGACAACAAATATTCTGCCCTCTGGCCAGCTACAGTTCCTTGTGACTGCATTTTCTGGTCAGAATTGGGGCTCAAACAGGCTGGTGCTGGCCTCTGGAGCTGGCTGAGGTAGGAGGGGGGGGTCACTGATATGCCCAGGCTCTGGATTGCCCTAGCAGGAGAGAAGCCCTAGTGCTTCTTCCCAAAGGCAGGTCTAAGCCAGCTCTAAGCCAGCTCCAGCTCACATCACACACATCTGCTCCTGGATCAGCCCAGTGTGCTGCAAAGGTGGTTTGAAGCCTCCAGAGCCTGAGCCTTCCCTCAGCTGCCAGTGGAAAGGGAACAGATATGGCCAAAGGAATGGACAAGTGTGAAAGGGCTGTCCACGCCAGACCCTGAGCAGAGATTACAGCTGCTTATCTGGGGGAAGCTGTGATGATAGGAGGGTGGAGTTAAGCATTTTCATTCTATTTTTCAGTCTCAGCTTGTGTTCTCTGCTTGGTCACCAGAGGTTGGACATCCAGAATCTGACACTGTCACTGACAGATGCAGCAAGGAAACTTCCAACCTTCGCTCCATATCCTACCACAATGTGTGCAGTCGTGACAGACGCTGAAGCCATTGCTCTTACTGACACAACCTCTCTCAAGAGTTCACTGTAACTGACACTTGCATGGAATCCAAATTTTGCATTTCATTATTCAAGTGGGAGCAACCACAGTGCACAGAATTCATTTTTCCCCAGACGCAAAGAAAGTCAGATCGCGCACAATGATTTTTTTTTTTTGCTAAACCTTGCTACACTAATATATGTTAAAGGCATTGTAGAGTGTCTGTCCAGCTTTCTACAGGCAGAACTGCAGACAAATGCACAGATACTGCCAGGATATAGCAGTTGCTTTGTACATCTCCCTTCCACCTTCCCATCACCCACCAAAGGCACATCCTTCTCGAAGCCTGTAGTGAAAAGAAAAACACTCAAGCAAAGCTATACAAACATCAGCCCTTAGGGCTTTTGTAAGCTTTACATGACTCAATGCAAGATGCAGACAAAGCAGATGCACCCACTGCAATTTTACTTCAAATTTCTCAACAACTTTTCATTTATACAATATAAACCCCCAAACCAATATTGAGTCGCACTGTGTACCAAAAACCAAGGATATCTTCCGGGGTCACTGCACTCCCTGCTGGGATTGGAGCCAACAGAGCTGAATTCCAGGCCTACACTCTGTCTACAAGGGCACAAGATCTAAAAAACCTATCCAAATGTCTGTGGGCCTTAAGATTACCTTTATCAGTCATACAAACAGCTTTGCAAATGGTGCAGGGATGTGAGGGTATCATGGTTTTGGCAGTATTAGACCTCTGTGTTGCAGAGACATCACCTAAAAGAAAGCACCTCATGTCCCAAATGCATTCCCAGTCACCTTGCAGAGGGCAGGGAATCCTCACAGTCATAGCACTTCACACCTGATTTAAGTCCTAAGTTGTACAAAGCCAGTTTTTTCTAGCATAACAAATTCTCAGGAAAGAAAAGCTCCTCCTGGGGGCAATCGAGTTGTAGCCTAACACAGAGTACTGAATAGCATTCTTGAGGGACTTTTTCCTTTTCATAGACTACAGAGGAAGCCTTGGGGATGAGGCTGCTGACTTAGGCAGGTAAATTAAAGGGCAGAACCCCTCCCTGTTTGTTTCCTCAGGGAGGTTAGATTTTAGGCTGTGTCCTAGGGAGGAACATGGTATTACACAGGGATGCTTGAGACATCGCACTAAACCTCCCGAACTGTGTGCATTATTCACAGCAAGCACTGCCAGAAACGCTTCTCTGGCTGCAGAACTCACAAAATAAAAGCTCTCAAAGCCTTTTACAAAGCATAATAAGAGTGTTATTATAAGAGACCCTGCATTATAGCCTTAACTCCGTCACTGTCTGTATAATAATACGAAAAAATATCTCCCAAGCACAACTCCCACTTAGCAGCACAGCGCCATTGTGCTGCTGTCACATGTGACAAAGCAAACCCAGGGGAACTTCACTGGTGTCAACATGGTCACTCTTTATTCCCTCTGGTAAAAGATGGAGGGAAAAACTTGGCCCAAGCCCTGCATCAAGCACAGGAGGATAAAAGACTCTGTTAGTCAAGACATCTAAAGAAGAGATGGACTAAGAAGGCTAGGCAGGGAGAAAACTCTTGTTCCAATAACTGCAGCAATAACGATCTGCGCTCATATTATGAGAAATTACTTTCACCTTCCGAGAAATCAAATGCTCACATCTTTTCAGATCTTGCAGTAGATCAAGATATATCACGGCTCACTGCGGTTCCCCATGGACAGTTCTACCAGAAAAGCAAGATAGCCAAGCACTGGAACAGCTCCCTTGGGAAAGAACAGTGGCACTAACACTCTGGCAAATGTGCCTTTTCTGCCACACTTTTCTGTAAAAAGAGGAACTTACGGGCTACTAAATCAAGTTTGTGGCAACAGCAGGTAACTGCCACAGTCTCATAAATCATTTCTCAAAATCATAACTAACCTCTCTAGGTGATTTCCCTGACTACTTTGAGTGACTAAGTCTAAAGCTTCTTCCATCTCATGCTTAAAAGTCTCCTAGTTCCTTGCCTGTTAGTTTTTTTTTTAATGAGCAATTTATTGTCACTTGTTCTTGCATCACCAGAGTCCTTCAGCAGCAACATTTCTCTCTCCTCCATTTTTAAACTCTACCAAGATCACACAACTCCCTCATCCTGCCCGGCTGAATAAACCAGCATGTTTGTTTCTTGGATGTGATCGTATCTCCTGATCATTTTGATTGTCGTTTACACCCTTTCCAATCTGATCTCAACACTTTGAGTGCGATAAAGATTCTTACTCTCAAAACTATTTTCAGTGAGGACAGCTTGACTAACTTGACTTCACATGGATCTGAGAAGCATGGGCTAAGCAACACTTCGGTGGGGAAAACTCAGCTCTTGTGTAACATTAATAGCATTGGCTTCCAAAACGATTGAACCAGTAAGCTATTCCACCACCTCCAGCGTATCCTGACTGATAGAATACACAGGTCAGAAGATAAACTATTTAAGCTTACAGGGGACAAAAAACAGAGGAACCATACAGGCTTCCGTGCTTCACATCAGTTCTAGAGACTTGCTCAGGGTCTGAATGACCCTGTAGATTTCTGTAGCTCTACCAACAGAGTTACATTTCCAACTCGGTTACAGACTTTTCTGTGCCACCCTAATCAAAGTGCCCCTGTGTGTCTCACTTCTCCATCCACAAACTGGTGCGTAGCTCCCTGACTGCTGAGCTACACTGGGGCTGAGGGCAAAGAGCCTGAGTGAGGCAGGCAAAGGCCATCCTGACTGGGCCTGTTCTGACACCACTGGCAAAGCAGGCAAGGCTGCGACAGGAGCTTATGGACTAAAGACCTGTCTACCAGAAAACAGTGCCAGGAGCTTTTTTTTAATGTTAGAGACATGCACAGCTACATGGGAAAAGGGCTGATGAGTTTCAGGCAATGATGTGGACATGAACAGGCTTCTTATGGTCAGAGCAGGCAAAGCAAGGAGGCGGTCAACCATCCCAGGAAGCCATGGAAAAGCACTGTGGAGATAGCAAGATCAGAAAGCAAGAGAGATCTGGAATCTCTTCCTGACTCTGAACTTGGCAAGTCATGTAACCTTTCTATGCTTCACATTTTCTCTCTATCAGATTATGGAATAACACTGAATTATTAGTACTTCCCTCAACCTGGGATGGAGGGACTGAGGATTAAGTCATTCCTTTTCACAGAGTGACACTAAGAACCCCCAGCAGCAGAGAGCAGAGCAAGTCATCATTAGAGGACCGCACCAGCAGCCTCCCCCACATTGTGCTCGGAAGCACAAAGGAGAGGCTGTTGAAGCTCAAGAAATACAGCTCAGGATTAGCCACATCCTGCTGAGCAGCAGAACACACCCTCACCCTCTTTCCCCAGGAAGCTGAAGGCTCGTGGGACCAGTTTGGCCCAAAGCTGTCAGCTGGAGTGCCCTGCCCTGGGAACCTGGCACAGAGCATTTGAGTGGGAGACGGGGCTCCCCAGAGCCACACAGCACTTCCCACCCACTCCCAAAGCCCAGCAGGCAGGAGACACAGTTCAGCTCACTCTCGCTATCCAAGGAAATCCTTGTACCAGATCAGGATCCCAAGTCTTGAGGCCTAGGGTCTGAGACACCTCTCATTCATACTCGGGACATTTCCAGCATTTCTCACAGTTATCAAGCCAGCTCAGTGAGACTCCGGTGTGGACTGTGGACTCCCTAGCATTACATATTATGAGCCTGTTAAAATTCTCCCTCAGGGAATTTGTCCAAAGACCCAAATATTTGCTAAAGGACTCTTTCTTATCTTAAAGTCTCTGTCCAGACACTTTCATCAAAAAGCAAGCACCCCAAGCACTGCAGTTAAATTGGTAGAGAAAAACCCAACAGTATTTACAGGAAAATAACAGGAAAAGCATAAATCTGTGTTTACTAAGAATTAAAAATCACAGTTCTTTCATTTGAGATAGCATCAAGCCTTGTTCCTCTGCAGAATATCTTGTACAGCTCAACTACTGACATCTGCAAAACACTGTCCACTTGTGCAAAGCCAGGAAATGGCCCTCTGCACTTCCTGCCGAGGACTGGCATTGTAGCACCTGGCAGAGGGGACGTACGAGGCAGCAAGTTCTGTACTTTACACTGTTTGAAAGTAGGTTTTCTCAATTATCAACCTGCAATTCATTAACCCCCACACCTTAATAAACCCCAGCATCTTGCAGATGGGCTCTGCATACGCATTTCAAATGACGCGGTAAGAAAGCAACAAGATTTACCTGTTGAGAAGTTGGGCAGCACTGCTTGACCTGGCCCCAGCAGAGCTAGCAGTGAAAGCAGGAGAGAAAGAGAAGTATCCAGCAGCCGGGAGCCCCCTGCAGTGGCGAGAGGCACCTAACCCAGGTCTCTGCACACACTCATCTCAGGAGCCCTAACCGAGCAGAGTGCCGTGGGTTGCGCTCCCAGTTTGTGATATGGAAAGCAGCGCGAGCGCTGCCGGAGATCTCCTTCTGATGGCAGCCCTGAGTAGTGACAGCAAGCGAAACCCAGCTCCCCTCGACCCGCCTGGAACCACTGACTAAACACAACAGCCAAACCCAAGAAAAATCCCCAACCAGACCACTTACTCCAGCCAGCTTCTACCCACTGGCCTGATTACTGAAAATAAGGCCGGTTTCCAAATGTGAAATGAATGATCTGAATAAAGGGGATAGATCATTCATGCACTTCCCTCTATACAAATGCTAGAGGAGAACCATGCTTGACCCTGTTTTATGAAAGAAACAAAACCAAACCAAAACAAAAACCCCGAATGGGTAGCCCCAGGAAGGCTTGTGATGATAAAGTGGTTATTAATCTGAGTGCAAAATGTGCTCAGGGCATTTACTATAAGCCACAAATAAAAATGGGAAGCTAAGTTCAGTTGAGTAGAAACATATGTAGAGACGAGATGTTGCATGGCTCTAAGTCAGGTATTTTGTATTAATTCTGTGAACAACCATTAGATCACCCAAAAGTTTCCAGAAGTATTTTGCAAAGGAAAATGCAGACTTTTCATGACTGCCTTGACATATTCAAGACACCTATACTGGGGTTTTTTGGGCACATCACCATTAGCAAAACCATAGACTTAAAATATCTCAATCTGTACCTGCACAAAACCAATTGCAGTATCTTAGAGACAAAGTCTGAAGCTTTTCTTTATGTCAAGTAGTAAATTGCTTACAATGACAGTACCGCTGAATAAACTGAAGACAATTTTTTTTCCTCAAAGTCATCCATACAAAAGGTTTACATCACTTGAGCTCCTCAGTAAATTCTCTAAATCTAAATACAGCACCAAAATAATTTACTGCAGTCTGGAAAAACACTGATCTTGACCTTATAAACAGGGGAATGATCTACTGGTTAAAGATGTTCCCAGGGGCTTTGGAAGTGTGTCCAGTCCTGGGGGTTGCCATGTGCTTCCTCTGTAACCTCAGGAACGGCGCCTTTTCTCTGTACCCAGTTTCCCACATGTAAAAGGGAGGGATAACAAACTAGGTAACATCTGACTTATTTAGACAATATTTTTTTTTAGGAAGAGATACATTTCCCACCATGTAATTTAATATCTTAGGCAAAGTGGCTCAAGATTTTGTTTGGAGATCCAAACCACTAATAAAGCAAAATCAACATGAAATGCTAAGAGAGCCCTTTGATCACCCCTGCAACAACATCTAATCCAGAAATCATTACATAGTGTATGAAATCAAGTACCCAAAATTTATTATGTTAATTTAAATGCATATAAATATATAATTTATCAAATATCCTCCTGCATATGCACTGCTGTTTCATATGGAAATACGCAAACCTTTTTCATTTTTTAATGACTTAATTTTTTTTTTTTTAAATACCACTAGAGACAAAGCTGAAAGCATGGTGTATGAACAGTGTAATCATAATGACTGAGTCAGAACTTGAATTGTTACACTTTGTATGAAATGAAGAAATCTGCATTTCATACAAACACCTCCTGGCAAGGAAGTATTAAACATGATTCTACAACACTAAACCAGAGATGGTTGACAGTCCATAAGTGCTAAAGAACATTAATATTCTAGAAATTAAACTCCCAGTTAGGAAATGTCAGATACAAAATTGGAACATGGAGTCCTATTTAATCTTTATTGGGCACATACTGGAGAACAGTGTCTTTAATTTAATATCCACACATCAAAATTTCTTTAGTATTTAAGGCTAAGAGAAATGATTTGATTACTCTGTATGTAAACGACTGCCATTTCATCATTATTCTTGGACTGAGCCCAAAAACTCACACTTGACAGAACCATCAGTCTCAGAAAACGTGTTCTTGAAGACGGAGAATCACAGAATCGTTAAGATTTTAAAATACCTCCAAGACCATCAAGCCCAACATTTGAACAAACACCTCCATGTCAACTGAACCATGGCAATGAGTGCCATGTCCAGTGGTTTCTTGAACACCTCCAGGCATGGTGACTCCACCACCTCCCCGGGCAGCCTGTTCCAATGCCTGACCACCCCTTCTGTGAAGAAATTCTTCCTGATGTCCAACCTCACCCTCCCCTGGAACAGCTTGAGGCCAGTTCTTCTTGTCCTATCACTGGTTACCTGGGAGAAGAGTCTGATCCCAACCTGGCTACCACCTCCTTTCAGGGAGTTATAGAGAATGAGGTCTCATGGGACAGAGAATGTACCATACCCTTGGATGGGCATTCCAGTGGCTAATCCCTCTAAACAGGGTGCCTAATTTACAATTTGGTTAGTGCTTTCAGATTGCAGATGCTGGTTCCTATCACACTGCTGTGGTTTAACAGCCAAGGATCACAGGAGTCCTTTGAGAACACAAAATGATTTTTTCATTTCACAAGCCGTCCCTTCCATCCAGTAAGCATTGCTGCTTCTTTTCACCCTTTGGTCAGTTCTTCATTGCTCTGTGAAACCCTGTTCGTGTCCCAGAGGACCCTGGAGAAGAGCAGTTCTCCTGCTATGGAGATGAGCAGTTCCTGGCCAAAGGCTGAAGCCTCATCTCAACTGCACCTTCTGATGAAATGTCCCTTTTGGAGGGCCCATGAAGGAGGAACAAACACAATCTAGACCAGTCAGTAGGAATGCAGCAGCAGCCAAATCTAGGGGAACAAGGAGTCCCCTTAGCTGGAATGGGATCAAATTAGCAAGATTTGAGTGACTTGCCAAGACATTTGTGTCCCTAGAGAGTTTTATATACTTGCAGCAAGACTTGACCTGTGCAAGGGCTAGCTTGTGCCTGCAAGACATTTACTAGTTTGCTTTAGGAAGCATCCAGGTTTTACCACAATGCAGTGCAAGTCTCTGCCTGTATTCCTATTCCTTATCTGCACTCTTCCAGAAACCAGACCGGTCACTGTGGCACAGTGTGAGATATGTAGGCTAACACCAATTGTAGATTCATTTGTGTATAATCCCTTTCTGTTAGACAGGTGTGTATAAAAAGCTTCATTCACTGCTATCCTGATCTTGTCAGAACCTCTCATGTGCACAAACCTGTATCTCCTAAGTGTTAAGGAAAGCTAGATTCATAGTAATTGTTCTCCATGTGCTTATTATTCAGACTGTATTAATGAATATTTTAACTGGAGATTAGGCTGAGGTGTGATTTCCACAAGATAAGAAATAGATTTGCCATGCTCTATTTTATCATTGTAATGGAAGTGTGCCCCATAATACTATTCTTCTTAATTCGTTCATATTATGTTCATCAGCAATTCAAACTCTCTGGATGACATAGGGTTACAGAATCTCACTTTGAGAAAGTTGTGGACTTGCTGGAAGGCCTCCAAAAAATCAGAGGCTTAGAAAACATGGCCTGTGAGGAAAGATTGAGAAACTGGGTTGTTAAACCTCAAGATAGGAGAGCAGAAAGGACATGATAATAATTTTCCAATACACAGAATAGTGCAGCATCTAGGAAAGTAATAACATGTGGATAGGATAAAAGTTTAAATGCAGAAGTTAAGTTGAACACTGAGGAAAGTCTAATGACTTAATGGTCAGGGCAGCAAAGCACTGCAGCAAGTTGTGAGTTTGTGGAGCCTCTTTCCACAGAGAAACTACAAACGGATCACACATACTCACTAGGATTGGCACAGATGGTAATAATAATTCCCTGAGAAATGAAGTGTGTCCGGCACCTCCTCTTTCCTGTGACATGAAGTTTCTAAGTTGTGGTTAAGTATGTTTATGCAGAACTACCTATGAAAGGGCCAGAACAGGTGATTCCTGGGGACCAGAATGAATTTTTACTTCTCCTCCACGGCTACAGAATCTCCTGAACTGGCTGGGTATTACTCCAGAGGCTTTAGAATCCAGCTGGTTCTACAGCTACAAAGCTTGTGATTCATACTGGGAAAGCTAAAGAGTATTTCACAATTTCAGGCCCCAAATTGGGTCAATTGGTTACCGGAGATGATAGAATTTGATTCTTGCAGTGGGAAGAATAAATCTTGCCAAAGGAATGCCATAAGCACTGTCAGCTGTTAAGAAGGGTGACCTTTTTCTACCTTTATAGCAAGAGACAGTTACTGTTCCTGACAATGTGCAGACAAGGAAGGTGGGACAACTGAGAATGCGAAGTGAAGAGGGAACAGCTTTGCTGCAGGCAAGAAAGGTGCAGCTAGAATTAGAAAGAGCTCACACTTTGGTCGCACAAAGCTATGTGGAGACATTGTGAAAGATGGCCTGGGGATGGCCTTGAAGGACCTTTGTAACACAAAATGAACCTTCCACCAGCAGATAGCTGGGTACAAAGGAAGACTAGGCGGGAAACTAAAAGACCAGGGTTTGGCGTACACATGGAAGAAGACCTGTATTTGTGAGAGAGACAGTTCAGACCCATGATTATCTCTAAGGTTGCTCTCCAAGGGATGGGAACAGCAGCACACACAAAGGAGGGGGGGTATTTCAAGATGCAACAATGCAGTGCATGCCATGCTCCCCCTTCCCTGATTTAACATGTATACCATGTGCAGCTTCAAGACACCAGTAGCTGAATTCTCCTTACAAGAGTGAAAGGGACAGTGAAAAGGGGAAGCTCATATACACTTCTAAATTCTACCAAATTTCTTATGATCGGGCTGAAGAGCTCATGGAGCCTGGCTGCTTTGGAATGATGTCTGCAAAGAGCCACTGAGCATATGGATGGCTCAGCTGCAGAGCCAGTGCCTGGTTTACACCACAGGGAAAGCCTGCAGGCTATGCCTCTGGCAAGGTGGCTGCTGCTTACTGTTGTTCTCTTTTCCATTCAATCTTACAACAAACAACTTCAGAAAGAAGCCTTCCCTTCCCCGCAGCACAACCCAAAGCAAATTATCCACAGACTTAATATTTAAGGTAAAAAGCACTGAAAAGCAAGAATTAAGGCGAGACCTATTAGTAAAGCCAAATGACCAAGTTATGAGGATGCCAGGACAAGCGACCAAGACAACTTTAGTCTCAGTATAAGCAGTGTGGGTGCAGAATGCGCAGTGTAGAAGAGGTATGATCACAGCACAGCCCTGGAACTGCTAGCACAGGTACAGGAAAGCACAGCCCCAAGTACCTGAATTTGTGTTCTCTATAACTGAGACAATTTGCAACAAATTGGTTGGACAAAATTTCAGAACACAGCATAGTATCTATACATGTCCTGTTCTTATCTCTTTAGTTCCTGGTCCCTTGAGGAAAGACACGATATTCATATACAACTGGAAAAGAACATTTTGCTTTGCTTTTGTCAAAAGGCTACTGGGGAGAGAAGGGAAGAAAAAACAATGTACAACCAAAACATAAGTGTCTGGAGTGTTGCTCCTGCTCCTTTACCAGGCACAACCCAAATCCTGGGAAGAAATCGGGCATCCTTCCACCAACTTTACAGAATGCTCTTTCAACCCCCACTCCGTGCCCAGGACGCCGTGCTCTGTGTCACCACACAGCGGCACTCTGCCCACACATTTCCCAAAGGGAAACCTGCAGGTTTTTTCCCCCATTACTGAGGTACCCGCGAGCATTTAGGCTCATGGCTAAGCGGGCAGGGCTTTCACAAACCACCAGTTACTGAAACACACAGCGTGGAACCCGCAGAGATGGTCAAGCACCTGCTTTGATAGTACCAGCATTAGCTGATTACAAGCTGCTAGAAACCAAACACTAGGAAAATCCGATTTTAAAATTGCTGGTAAATCTATTCTTTGGACCTTTTTTCCTTCCACCCTCTTCTCTGCACACTTCAATTGCACTTCAACATTCTGGCTATACCATTTTGAGATCTCAGGTACTTCACACCACTTCTCTCTTCCATAACACCAGCAGCACCACTCTAAACTCTGGCAAACCATTTATTCGCCATAACTTCCTTAGAGGAAAAGCCCCAGGGACTCCCAAACGAATACACATCCACCAAAACACTTCTCTGCTAGACGCACTTCACACGTGGATTTATTAAAGGTGACAATAATAGTGTGCTGATAGGACTGTGCCAGAGAAACAGGACTAGGTAAGGGGAGGTGACAGGAAGGTAGGATTGAGTTGGAAAAGAGCCATTTATACAGACTTTCCTGGCAAGTGTTGATTTTTCTCCTTAAGTCCAGGGCAAATGCAAGCCTTAATCTTTATGACCTAAACATTACACACACCTTGCACAGAGACAAGGTGCAGAGCTCATGTCTGAAATCATGCACGTAAAAGAGAGGAAGCCTAGACGATGAGAAAAGTCCTGCTCAGCCCTCCCAAGTGACCTTTGTATGGGGCCATGTACTAATGTAGGTGGGAGCTGGCCTGCTACTGATAAAACACTGCCCACCCTAACACCTTCCCCAGGTTCTTTAAGCCACAGATTAATGGGGATTTGCAGATAGCAAATCCAATATATTTAGCATCCAATAAGACTATGCAGGTGCTCTGAAGTCCACACTGAGCCCTGCCCCTTCTAACTTCCCCATTCTCACCTTCCCCCCTTACCCAGCTCCTATGGAAGGCCCTGTGCTGTGGGGACAGAGATGACACAGGACAATCCATAGCCAAGGGTGCAAACATGGCAATCAAGTGTGCAACACCTTCAAAGAAAAAGGAAGGGGTCTCCAGAAAGGGTCCTATCAATTTCCAGCTATTTCTAGCCAGTCTCCACCTTTGCAGCTGCCAGTTGTGATGAGCCAGGCTGGCTGCCAGTTACCCAAGCAGAAGAATCCCAGATGCCTACAAAGATCAAAAGGATTATCATGCATGTATGGCATAAATACCAGTGAGTGATTCAGCTGGGCGAGGAAACTCCCTCCACAGCCAGACCTCTATTTGGAGGCTGGGCCAGCATAATGAATGCATAAATTATCACACAAGATTTTACCTAGAGGGACTTTGTCTTCCCTTTTCAGCAAAGAAACTCAGATAGGAAAGCAGTATTCCTCAGGAGAGATGATTCTGCTGTACATGAGAAAAACCACCCTACAACAGAAGAGGTAAGAGCACTCATGATGGTTCAAACCAAGTCTTTCTTTGGAAACCCCCTTGTTCTTGTGTACGGGAAGGCAGTCAACAGCTCTTCCACCTTTGCTATACTTCTCAGGCATGCCTCCACCAAGCTGAGGACAATTTCTCATTCAATCCTATACAGAAGCTGTTATTGGAATTTTCCCATGTCTAGTATACTCCTTGAGTACGAAGAAAGCAGAACCACATGTTGTATTCACAGTGAAATCACATCAGGCATTTTAAAATTAAAACAAACCAACCAAAACAACACTAAAACCAAACACCACCACTCCCCTCCAGAACCCTGCAATAGTATTTTTCTGGTTTTTGTTTTCTTAGCTTCTAGCATTTGATTTGTCTTTCTCTTAAGCTCGACCTAACCCCTTATCTGACATAACCCCAAGATCTTAGTCAACTCCAAGCCCATTATTTTATATGCACAACAATCCTTATTTCTCTGTGTACCCCATTTCACATTTATTCACGTGAAATTCCACCCACCATTTCACTGGCCAGCCAATTCAGTCTCAGGATTTTTCAACAATACCTCACTGTTAACCATCATCTTTGCTGTCTCGAAAAACTTTATTTTAACAGGCAAGTTTGAAGTCTCACTCTCCCTGTTTTCAATGGTCATTCCTGAGTAGGTTCACCATTACAAATCCCAGCACTGAACTGTGAAACTCCCTGGCAGCATTCTCCCACCTTGTTTCTGATCTCTTTGCCTATTCTTTGTACATCTCAGGACCTTCTCTCCTTTGCAGAGTCTGCACAGGTTCCCAATAAGGTATTTTGAACTTTGTAAAGAGTGCTACCACAATCTATTACCAGCTCTTTCACTCTTACCTACATTCTTTTCAAAGAACTCCAAGAGGTTTGCAAGACAAACATCCTGCCTTCATATAAACCACACTGACTTTTCCCAAACTGATTGTGTTTATCTCATTGTCAAACATTTTTGTCTATTACAGCTTTTACTAGTTTATGTACTACAAATGCCAGGCTTACAAGCTCTTGGTTTCCTGGATCCTCCCAAATATTTTTTTAAAGATTAATGTTATATTTACCCACCCTCCATGCTTCAGGTGCCAAGAAATTTTTAAAAGCAATGTTACACACTGCCTTTGGCAATACAGCTATTTCATACTTGCGTTCCTCAGACCTCAGGTAAAGCCTTCCAGTCCTGGCAATCTGTTAGCATTCATGGCTGCTCAAATGTTGGATTCTGGATCCAAATCAGAAACCTGTTTTGCCAGCATTTTATGTTCTGTGACGAAGTGGGGGAGCAAGAAGGTGCTATCAACACCCTCAGCAAGCAGCCAGTGGGAGCTCAGAATGGAAGGAGGCCTAGTGAGAGCTGGGTATAAAGCCCCACACACATCCTCCTACACAAAACCCTCACACATGCCCTGTGTGGGAGGGTGGACCTCATTACAAATATAAGAGGTACAGTGATCAGTGCACTCAGCATCCAACAGTGGAACTGCATGGCATCTGCCCAGTACCGATCTACAACGAGCCCCGTGCTTCCCCCATCACAGAGCAGCAGCAGTCACAAAAGGGGTGTGTTTTCAAGTAATTTAATTGTCCAGCCATTTGGCCAAATGAAGCATGTTAGTAAGTGGGTGGTTATCTCGGAACAGACACGTTATCACTCACCTCAACTCTTACAGTCTGATCCAGATCACATCAGACAGCAGGGCCCTGGTGTGGTCTTTGCCAGCCACCACACCAAGGTGCTAAAACACATGGACAAAGGTAACATGTTTAATGAAAGAAAAGGGAGAAGTCAAAGGTTGTATTTATTAAGTCTTCACATTATTAAGGGCTGAAAGAGGAGGTGTCATTTCACTGAAGAAATGCAGATGGGAAGATGACTTCAACTTGTGTGCCAAGACCGTTGGGGCAGAAGCTGTGATGACAGACAGAGCTTTACTTGCCTTCCCCATCCCTCCATCACCCCCAGATACAGCCATGATCAGCACAGACAGCACCACAGTCCAATGGTACAAACACAACCTGTTACCTTCAAGTAGACAGTTCATAAATGGGATAGAAAATGGTTAAAAAATAAGAAGTCTCACTGTACTGCACTCCTGCCATGAGTGGCACCCCAAGCCTTGCCAATCCCCCAGGAGCACACAGCTGCTTGGGGTCCAAGTCCCCACTTCACACCCCAAGAGTTCCAGGACAAGTCTCCTGGGCTGCACAGAGCAAGCAGGGGAAGGGCACAGACCAAGTGCAAGGCACCTGCAGAAGGATGCACAATAGGTATTAACTCACACCTCAAAACAGATGTTGTTTTTTGGTTATACTCATGAGTTTTGCAAATTTGGGTGCCAAAAGATGGCTGCAGTTAGAGTATTTACTTGTATTTCAGCTTGACTGAAAACCCAGTAAAACCTCCAGATTGTATGAAGGCTTTGTTCATCTCAGACAGCAGGCTGGACAACTCCAGCCACGCACCTGGGGCTTGAAAAGAAACGGACTTGAGGAGCTGCAGTGTCAGATGAGATTGGGCCCAGGTCTCTGCACTATGATTTACTTTGCCATCTGCCCAGGACATTCCCACAGGCTGCTGCCTTTGCCCAGGAGCAGGTCTCCAGTGTTGGTGCTGTGTCACCCCTGAGAGAAGGGACCTCTCATGCTGCAGGAGGCCCCTGCATCCAGCTACTCTACTTCCATGCCTCTGGAAGATTTCCCCATCTCCCATCCCGGTCCTCATTCCCAGTATATTTTATGAATTCTCCACAAGCCTTTCCTTTTTCACGCCAGAGGCTCTGGGAATTCATCATTCTTCCAAAGGAGTCTATTTGCCCCATCTCTCCAACACATGCACTTCACGTGTATCCCCTTATTCCTTTGTCTAACCACACTTTGTTTTCCACCTGTTTCCTTACCAGTGCTTTGATTTCCTCTCCTTCCAAGGACTTCACATGCCGTGCATTTCATTGTTTTTCATCTCACTGACAGGATCACAACTGCTGGGGAAGTTGTGCCTCTTTTCCCTCTTCTGATCTTAAACAAAATCAGTGGCTTTCTATCCAGAAATCAGTCCTGAATATTACAGCTGATCAGATGCAGCAGCCACTGGCACCTTGTCACAGACAGATAATGCAGAGACAGGCAAGTTCTTACTCTTTCACCTTACTTCTCTAATGGGCAGATCAAAAACACTAACTGTGTGACAGAAATGAAAATAAAGTATCTGGCTTCCTCAAGATGTATTCATTAACTAAGTGCTAGGTTTGCCAGGGATTTCAGTGGCTTGGGGTTTGAGTTACAGGCTTTGAATTTTGATAACGGTGGTGCCATTTCAATCGAGGTAGAATTCAGATTCCACAGATACGAAAAGTGTTCATTAAGAAGAAAAGGGAAGGGAACTAAAAGAACAATCCTGTAGAAAAATCAATCTATTTTGAAACATCGGCTCAGCCACAGCAGGAAATGAAGTCCTCAGCCTGTTATCCAGCTTTGGACTCTACTATCCCAGCAAGAAAGGAGAGGCCAAGGCATGGAGCACAAGGACCTCTGGATGCTATAAGTGCCCATGGATTAGTTTGAAATAAAGTAGTTCTGGTTTTGGAAAATCTTGTGCTAGCAACAAGACTGAATAAAAGAAACTAGTTTTGCAGACTGCTTGAAAGTTGAGGACAACAGGCAGACAGGTCTGACAAACCAATCTGTTTTCCTTACAATTATCTCCAGTTCCCGGAGAGTTCCCTTTGGGTTTATTAGGAAGCTGGCAGCATCCGGCTCCTCAGAATCAACTTCATCTCTTACTTCTTCAGTATTCACTTGGCTAACCACAGCAGCTTTGAAAGCCTGATGTCTGCTATCCTGCAGGCCACCAGGAGACAGGAAAGGTTCATTTAAAGGAGAGGTGATCAAACAGGGAGGGACAGAGGGGAGCTGACAGGCACCAGGCATGCACATGGGAGCCCATCTAAAATTTCAAAGCCTCTTCTAAAGGAAATCAGATGGAGAGCAGGCTTGGGATTCATTTGCAGGGGAACAATTTGCTTTTCTAATCTGGCCCTCCATTCCTATAGTACACCTGTGACGTGATATCCTCCTCCTCATCTGTCTCTCATTCCAGATCCAAGCCTTCCTTCTGCTTGCACAATGCTGCACCATCCCACCTTCTCTCCTGGCTCCTACCTGTGCCCAGCGAGCCCAGGCACAGGCACTTGCTGTGACTCCTCATTACTGCTTAGAATTCTCCATTGCCCTCTGCAGCCCTCATGGTTATTATACTCTCATCGCCTGGGCAAGTGAGCTCAATCTTCGCTTTTCTGATTTTCTATTGTCTGTTTATTAGATGGGCCCTTTGTGAACTCAGCAGTTCACACTCTCCTGTGGTGCCAAGTGTAAAATTAATATTGACTAAAAAATCTGGGCACTTCTTTCTGGCCAGAAAGGAGACACTTCAAATTAATGGGAATGTTAGCGTGTTTCACACCCACTGCCATCCTTCTGAACCCTCCAACTCTTTCTGCCCGTTTCTAATTGCAGGCATTAACTCTTAATGGGCCCTGTCTGTGCCGGGTGGGTGGGTGCCTCCCTCAGCCAGCCCAGTGCCCACACCCAGGACTCACTGGTCTCCTCACAGGCAGCCAGCAGAGGTGATGGTGGGTCAAACCACTGCCTGGTTCCGCTCACTCCTTCAGACACAGGCAAAGCCACGGCCTCTCCCTTTATGGAGTGTCCCAACAGCCTAACGGGGTTTGGCTGAGGGCTCAGCTGGCACCAAGGGACACAGCCCAAGCCCATCTCTCCACCTTGCTGCTGCTGAGCTCCCAGGCTGAGCTGGCACAAACGTCTCAGAGCAAGGAGATGGTCCTGTCTCCATGGCCTCAGTTCTGCTCTATGGCCGAGAGGTGACTGCCAGTGACTGAGGGGACAACTGTTTACAGCTGAGACCACAAGCTTTTTTGCTAAGTAACACCAAATAGCCCCTAAAGAGACGATAATAACTTTTGCTAGCTCAGAAATTTTGGAGAGGAGAAATTCTCCATCAGCCAAGCAGAGGCTGCAACTCATGGTGGGGACATCCATGCCAAGAAGTCCGGTTCCTGTGTCTCTCTCCAGACATTGCCCTGTTTCCATAGAGAAGTGCCAGCATTTTCTAACTGGTGTATCCCCCATAGGCAGTTATGGCCAAGTAACAGATTTGGGGTTTCTACCTGTGGATCAAAATCATCCAAGGAGGTCAAGAAACACAGTAAAGGGAGGAGAAGAGGATTAGAGAGATGCTGAACATGCAGCTATAACTTCAAGCAAAGGGAATCTTGCTCTTGCATTCCTCGAACATCCTAACCCTTTATAGCCAAGAGCTCTTTGCCAGCCTCTTAAAACAAACACACAATGCAATTATACCAGTGTAACACCATTACCATTATTACCTCTGTGCACCTGCGTGGCAAGTGTAAGAACAGAGTTCAGACTTTATTAATTTCATCCCTTCAGGTTGTGTTGACAACATGAATCATTTGAGAAACACTGAGCAACAAACAAAAAATTTATTTGTTCCCATTTTCCTGACTTTCATTAACTGTCCCTACTCAGACCATACCTGCTACAGAAGACTCCACTATCACTACTTTTACTTTCAAAACAAAGATAACTGAATAAACTTTTGTTCTCCAATGGAACCAAACTAATGACAGAAATCAGATGTGAATCTCTCCTGGTCACCTTAAGCACATTGTAGACTTCCAGCCCTGTTATAAATGGAGGAATGCACATATGAGAAAAACCAAGGCACAGAGAAGTGATTGTCATATCACATGCCACTGGATGACCAGAAACTGAGCTCCCACCTCCAGCCATGACAGATAAAGAATTTTCTTTTATAAACAGAAAGAACACATGGTCTCTAATGCTTCACCTGTGGACACTTAAAATAATTGGATCTGGACAGATTAAAGACAAATGGCAGTTGCTCAGATGAATATAGTGTACTATATGGAGCTATGAAAACTGCCAAAAGTACTTGATTTTCAGATTATACCAGCCATAAAAAATATGGGTCACAGAACGCTGTCAGGAGAGGACAGCAAATGCTTTCCAAATGAAGTGTCAGATCAGGCACTAACAAAACTGTGCACCTGCTAAGCAGGGCCATGTGCAGTGAACCCCCTGCCCAGCACAGCCGAGCTGCAGGTGTACAACCACAGCTCACACACAGCCAGCACAAGGCTTTTGCAGCAGCACAGATCCACATGGGATTCTGTCCTTCCCTTCCTACAAAGGTGGAAAATTTCCAAGCATGTGATTGAGTTAGCTTTCCTCACACCACAAATAACAGGCAAGACCAACAGTGACAGGTTTTAAAATCCTCATCCTCTGGCTCACAGGAAGATCTATTATAGCGAAGGCACAGAGAGATAAAAGCCTTCATGTTTTATGAAGAATTTCACTTTACTAAACCAAAAATTAAAAACCTTCTCCTCAGGAAAAGATAGCAGGTTCTTCTTTGTCTTGCAAGATCTTTACAAAAAAGGAAAACCATGCACTCCAAGCTCTCCATCTCATTAAGATAAATCAACTTAAGAGGCATACTCTTCTCTTGTGTGGTCCTGTACAACCCACAAAGCATATTGGCAAATTGGTGGCAGATCAGGTGAGCACAAGCTGGCAGCAGCTACCCAGGGTACAGCCCCATGTGGGACAAGCAAATCAGCCCTGCTGCACACCTGACAAAAACCCTTCCTTGGTCCTTCATGTCTTAAAATAGAAGGAAAGTGAAGCTTTGAGAAGACAGACCCAGCCCTCATGCTAGAAAAACATGTATGTCAGTCTTCACATTAAATGTGTGAGGAGCCCCCAGGAGCATCAACCTGAGCAGGAGTGGGAGCTCAAACATGGCTGAAACATGTTTGTATTGAAATATGCCTTACAATATAACAATTTTCCTTCTTCAGATGAAGCCAGAAAGGTAGGGAGCATAGTAACTGTGCTTGGTATGACTATCTCCACTTAACAGCAACAGCTGAGATGTCACATTATTTCATTTGCTAACTGATACTTGCCTCAGTCTTTCACAAAATGGCCACAATGACCATTGTTATTGTGCTATTTGTCTAATAAAAATGTAAAAGGCACGTTTTACTTAGCAGTTGTTTATGACTGTGACGAAGGTAAACTTCTTCAATAACCACTCAGTAATGATTAAGGCATGTTAGAGTTTAAAGCTCTAGATTACAATAACCTTTAAAACCAAATTGTTTTCCTTTGCATTGCTGCAGGGCAGAGTAAAGGAGGTTAAGGTACCTTAATTGCATTTCCACTCCTAGCATGCTTTTAAATCATGCTTGGACTACTGTTCTGGAGTTTCTAAACCTTCAGTTGAAAGGATGTCATCTGAAGTGAAAAAAGGGAAAAAACCCCAACTAACCTAACTAAGAAAACATAAGCATTTCCTGAAATTAAATCTCAGGCAATTGGGATATGTCTGACACTCAGCAGTGACGAAAAGCAGAGACAACGAGGTTAAACATCCACACAGCAGAGCAAAGGACAGTCTTTCTCAGCTGATCCAGAAAGCTATGCCAGGTCATTCCACATCCAAATGGTCCAGGCCCCAAAAGATTTCACTTTGGCAATCCTGCTTCCAGTTGTGAATAATTCTTCAGTAGCTCAGACACTTCTGCACCGCAATACAGTGTTGACACTCCTCACTATGCATCCCCTAACATCTTCTCCACTCGGCATCACCAACCAGCCAAATTTTACAGGCAATTAAAAGCCATATTTTACAGGCAATGGGGGCAGGGATAAGGAGAGGCAGAGCAAAGTGCTCCTCTGATTTCCTGTAGAGTTTTTGACACAGCAAGTTTGTGTCAGATATACTGAGCTCCAAGTGACTCCTTACAAAGTTTTGTGTGTTAATTCAGAGGGCAGAAGTTAATCTGGATGCCACTGGCTGCAGGTAGATGACAGCATTTTTTGTTCTTCAAATGGGAGTGGTTGCTTCAAGCACAGGGGCACTGTACTGGCAAGTCTGTTTCTCACCACAGCTTTAATAAAATGTATGGGAGTGCAGCACTCACTCTCAATTTGCAGGAAATGGTTTGAAAGCTATTCTCTACCTCCCAGGCTCACGTGTGATGTGGCTGGGATTTACAACCTCAGTTAACTTAACGTAGGTTTTCCAATTTGCATCTATTTCCTGAAAGATTCAAGCCTAAGGAAAGTGGATGCTAATGTAGGAGCCTGTATTTGGATTGGTGAAGCAGATAATCCAAGATTAATTTCATCTGACAAAAGAAATCTATTATTACAGTGTCAAACTCCAGTGTGCAGCTAGTAGCTCTCAGCAAGGCTGGAAATGCAACTCAGCACCTGCATTCTTGCACACAGGTGCTACTGGAAAATGCCCAGGGCGATTGGAGTGATTCTGACAGGGGCAAATGTCCCTGGCCAGAGCATCCTGTCTTATCACCTGGCTTCTGGATGGATGGAGCATTGAGCTGGTATGGACACTGCAGCAATAAGATTATACTGGTCACAGAAGTCCTTTAGAAAACCACAGAGCAGATCCAGCTCCTCACGACACACACAGAGCTCCATTCAACAAATCACCCACCACAGATGATTCAGGTCCTTTGCACCTCTGCTGCCCAACATTCATCTCCCGTTATATCTTCAGAAAAGATGCTACTGTAATTTTAGCAATTATTATAATATTAGCTGCTCCTCTGACATTCAGAGGTGGTTGCTGGTGTGATCTCTACCGTAGGGAAGATGTTTTCTTTCATCCAGGCCTATCTGTGTGCTCATGCAAAGCCTTGAGCAATCCTGTCATGGCCCTCAGTCCCCCACTCCTGCATTAGACACCAGCATTAACCCCAAAGCTTCTGCATGTGTGAGAAACATGTCTCTGTCTGTGCTACCTTGGCTGGGGAGAGAGAGAAGGAGATAACAGAGCACCTGCTCCATGGACACATGAAGGCAAAACCCAAACAGCTGGTCATTACAGTAACAGAGTATAAAGCTTATTAATAATTTTCCCTGCATACTATGAGACTCCTCCTTTATCCACTTGCCAGAACCAGGCTGTTGACACCACTCTGGGCAACGCAGTAAGATTTAAGTGTTGCACTTCTTGGCTCTGTCCTGCCCAGCTGAGGTCAGTGGGAGCTCTGCAGCCACTTTCAGTGAAAGCAGAAAGAGGCTCAGCATTATGAAGGTCAGAATATTCTACAGGCTTCTAATAAACCTCAGTGTTGATCCCAGCTCACAATTCCAGAGTGTTTTACCAACATTTACCACTTTACTCAATACTGTGTTTGAGGACCAGCAGTTTGAGAAGAGATGCAACAGATGGAGGCACTTTCCCAGCTCAGCTCACTGCAATCTGGTCAGGATGGCCTGGCAAGGAACAAGCCCTCCTTGGCTCATGCAGCCCTGGAGAAGGGTTCCCAGTACTGACAGAAGAGCCATTTGTGACCTGGCCATTGGGAACTGGTCTGACATCCAAACCCCATGGCATCAGGAAAGACTGATTTTCAGTTATGGCAGCTGGTGACTGGTGAAAGCTGAACAAGTAGAGGAAGGGTAGGACACTTTTACGAGTGAGCAGTTTTCAAGCCACCTGACAATAGCAGAAAGGTCCTTTCCTGCCGAGATCAGCTCCTGTACACGACTGTGATACAAGCCCACTATCCAGAAGAGAGAACCTAGCAGAAAATATTCATGGACAAAAAAATTAATAAATATCCAGCAGCAGGATTAACTCAATAAATCTAAACTATGGAACAGAAACTTTCTAAATGGCTTTGCAGACCATGGGTGCAGACCATCTCAACCTCCTGGCATCCCACTGGGGAGGTACCTGAGCACATGCACCCCTCCTCGAGCAAGAGAACTTGGGCAAGCCCAGAGAAACCCCAGTATGTACCCAGAGGATCCCCCAGCACAGGTGATCCATGGAAAAGCATTCATGGTATTTGTCACTGACTGTCAGAGTCCATTCACCTTCAGCACCCTGATTCTTGTAAGCTCAAATACTTCCACCTTCAGGGTAAGGCAAAGCCTTCATGCAACACTGCAGGGGAGGGGGGACAACACCACCTTTCCAACCTCTGCTATGCAAACAGTTTACATACAGGATTTATTCATAGCCATCCCAGCATGAATAATGCCAGACCTCAAGCAATCCATCCTTCCGACTGTGGCAGAATGAGCTGGTTCAATGACCTACTGGGGTAGCAATTGCCCCTTGATGGTTACAGAAACAGAAAGTACTGTCTGATCCATGCCCCAGAGATGATCTGAAATGCCCATGCTTGCCTGAGAGAAGACATAAAAGGATTACAGGCTTAAGCCATCTGTGTTGGGGTCCTCACTCCTCATATATGCCCCATGGTGCAGAGAAACATGTCATGAGATATGACACTGTCTTCTTCCTGTCAAGCTGAATCTGTCTCCTTGGAAGCAACAACTCACAGTGACAAGTCACAACCACATGAAGATGCAACACTACCAATATTGTAATGATCCATAAGTCTCAAAATAAATCTTTGCTCCTTTTGCTGGAAGCGACAAAGATCAATGGAAAAAAAACCCAAAAACAAGGAGTCTTTCAGACTGTGGAGAAGGTAACAGCTCAGAAGATAAACCTGGGAAAGTAGGAGTACTGGGGAGAGGCTTTTAAAATGACCCACAACAGGGGAAAAAAAAAAAAATCACCAGGGTCTGACAGAGATCCTCATCTTTGCTGCGTTTAGCTTTTGTGTCATGTTAACTCAACTCCTTGTCAAAACAAGTTCTGTTTTGCTGCTGTCAGCACAGTGGGCTTAACGTAGCTTAAGAAAAACATCTCACATTATTCTTCATACTTCATATATCATCTCCAACAAGCCAGAGAGCAGAAAACAAGCTGCTACTGTGCAGCTCATTATTGGTGATCATGTACACAGGCAGGCCCTGCGATGGAAGAACACTGCCAGACTTTGCTGAGCTCTGGTTTTAGCTCTGCTCACAGTAACAACACAAGGGGAGCCTTTGACACAGGGAAACACCCAGACTGGCAACTACAGAAACACAATGCAACATTTTCAGCACTAACAACTGCGCCAGAGAGCACCAGTCTGACAAGTCCCTTTTACACGGTACCCATTGTTAAAGAGCAACAAGGTTGTTGACCATACAAGACATTTTCACATGTAAGGACTACTGGCAACGACTTGAAAGGAAAGTCAGAGGAGTTGAGATGGAACAGACACTGAGAAAAAGTACTGCTATTAAAAATGTCAAAGCAAAACCTGCCATTTGGTCTTCCTTTCTCGAACAGTTTGGCTGCTTAATCTGTTGAAGGCGGCAAGTCACTCCATTCTTCATAGTTATCTTATTTTCACCAAATCCATTTCTCTAGATGGTATCTGTCTCTGCACATACAGTAATTTAATACAGCTTCTGGCTTCAGTCACAGAATGTTAAATAGTTACTTATTTTTGTTTAATTGCAGAAAATCAGAACATTCTCCTACAAGCATGTTAATAAAAACGTGTGGGATACATCCCTGAAATAATGCAGGTCAATTTTCTAAAGCATCAGCTATTTAACTTAGGAGAATCCCAGAAGACATGAAGATGATTCCTGATATCAAGGTATTCCTGCCAGTGTCTCACTGTGCACTATTTTGTTTTGCATATCCACCCTGTGAAAATATCTCATCATCATTCTCCCCTGGTACTCAAGAGGGAGCTTGTACTGCTCTCAGCAGTCAGCATTATAGTCTTCATACTCTCTGCTGAGATTTGATGGTTCATTTCCTCTGCCCAGACTAACTTCAGCTTGTCAATATTGCCCTGCAGTTCTGTAAAAAAAGTACATGCAAAATATACTTATTTGTACTTAGAGCAGATAGTTCATCTTGAAATTTCCTTACACAGCAAGCCAGTGGTAATAAAACAGGTTTAAACTACGGATTATTATTAAACACTTCTTTTTCAAAGCTTCCATGCTAAATTCTTGGACTTTGCTGACAACATGCTGAAAGTGGTCTCGTTCTGCTCCTTGGTGAAGGACCTGAGTGTAGCAGCAATGCTTACTTCTCACCACTTCTCACCAGACTGGGAGCTTAGCGTGAAAAATTAAAAAACATAGGATCTGGGGTGTGGCTCAGAAGGGATGGTTCTGTGTTTTCAAGTCCAGTCTGTGCTACTGCTGGTACTCATGCCCTGTAATTCATCAGCAGTTCCCTACACAATTTGTTTTTTCTCTTCCCTGTTCTACGGGAAAGATGCTTCACAACCTCACTGTGATGGCTGGAAGCATTCTTCTCATCTGCAGCCTCCATTTGCTGAGGACTAGACTGTACATTCTTATGCTCACATTTCCCTTCAGCTTAAATGAGGCAGCCCTTCCCCAGTACCTTTTCCTAGGATGCATTAGTAGACAGCTTTCACAGACCTGTCAGACTTTTTTTATTGCTAGCTACATTTAGTCAAATTTTTAGCATTCTCTTACCGGACTGGGTCTCTCTTAACCAATCATCTCACCTGTCCTGATTTCCCAAGCCAAATTCAGAATGTGAGACGGGATAGTGGAACAGGGCTCAAACATGAACCTTATTCCTGTTGGATCCACCCTCTGGCTCCTCATTCCCATCTCTATGCAGAAATTCAGATCCACCTGAGGTTCAAGACAAAACCCCTTTTTACAGATACCATCAAGAACAACTCTTCCCTTTCCCCACAGAAGAAAAAAGCTCACTTTAAGCCACACCATACCAGTGTTCCAGTGACCGTGTGGTGAAAAATAGCCAAGAAAGCAGGAATAGGCATGCTGGCTTCACCACTGCAAACAATGGGGTGGGCCTCATTAAGACATACAAACTCTGAGCAGCCACCTCAGGTCAGCATTGATCTGCCTGTACAGGCAGCACAGCACAGTCTGGTGTCAGGGTATCCTCATTAAACCCCTTGTCACTTCACCAGACAGAGGTGATGCGAGCTCCCTGTCCTTCACACATGCTTGCTTCACCTCTTCTTTCACCCAGACATTCATTAGGCCACAGAGTGGAGAAGCTATTTCTTGTAGGATTCGGCACACGCACCTCACCTTCCTCTTGTACGCTTTTTCTCCTTATGTCACATCACTGAGAAAAGCTGGCTATGAAATTGTTAAATGCATCATGCTAAACACTGTCAACCTGCAAAACCCCACTGGGCAGCTGCTGTACACACTTATCTCTATGCAGCCAGGCTCTGCCATCTTGCTGGCTTAAAAGAAATGTTAATTTTCCCATGTAGAATATGGAGCTGGATTCAATTTCTGTTCCTGCCCCTTTTTTCTCACTCATTCTATCACTACTTTTTTCCCCCCTTTTCCTTTGTAGCCACATGCCTATGGCAACAGCAGCATCCTGGCAGACCCCTGAGGCAAACCAGTCCAAAGCTTTCCTGAAGTCACAAAAAGTTTCCCCAGCTTACACTGGAGTAGGGCATGGAGTCAGGACTCTTGCTACTGATTGTGGTACCTCCCTTTCCTTTAAAACAAGCTGCCTCAGTGCTAAAACCTGGCTCACGTGGAGCTGAGCCCAGCCTCACTGCTGCACTCCACATCAAAAACACAGAAGGATCCTGAGCAGGTAGCAGGGACAGGCACAAGTGGGGCACCTCACTCTGGCAGCCCTGTGCTCCAAGACACCTTGTTGGAACTAATACCAAGGAGTCAGTGCTCCACTTCCTGCCCACCAGCAAAGCTGGTACCAGACAGCAACAGAGCAATGCTTGTATCGTCTTACTGTAGCACAACATCCTGGCAATTCAGAATGCTACACCAACCAGCAAAGGCATTTTGCAATTAAGAGCTGGATGACAGGAAGCAGAAAGTTCGCACCTGCCACTGAGCCTTTCAGCCCAAACTGAAATAACCCACTTGGATTTAATCTCTTCTTCCTAAAGACAAAGCCACGACTCATATGTTTCCATTCTGTTGATGACAGACAGATGATCTTGTCAGAAAGCCAAAGTCTTAAGTACTAAATTCCTGATTCCCGTTCCTAATTCTGTTGCACATTGTCTTAGTCAATCCCATTGCTGTTGCTCAGCCTTCCCCCCAAGAAGAGGGGGAGGTTATACTCCACCAGGCTCTACTGAGCCCTATTCACGCACTCTGGAATCTGTCATTCCTACCACAGAGTAACTTTTTTTTGTTTGTTAACACTGGAAGAAATATATTGTATTTATACACAAGCACATGGAGTAACACCATCCGAGTAGTTGATTGTACTGAAGGAGGCAGGAAAGAGGACAGGTACAGGAGGAAAAGAAAACAGCCATGTTCTGGACATCTTCATCCAGAACAGAAATAGAGCATCACCTCTCCCAGGCTTCAACTCCCTTCTCTTTCCCTGTCAGAACTGGAGTCTACATCCAAAATTGGGCTGGTCTACATTTAGGGTCTTTCATTTCCATCCGAGTCTTTTTCTCCTCTCCTGGATGTCCCTGCAGAGCTGTTCCAAGAACATGTGCTACACAGTTTTTGCCTCTATTCAGGCTATACTGAACATAAATATCAAGCTGGTCAGTATAGAAAATCAATGATGTGGCCAGTTCTTCTAAATGCAGCCTAAAAGGACAGTCTTAGCAAAGCCTGTGCTGCTAAATAGAGAGACCTGAGTTTTCATGTTAACTAGGGATGCATGGGTGCACTGATTAACGACCACTTTGAGATAAAGGGGGAAAACAAGTGATAAGTCATCAGATGGAATAAACTGCCTTGCACTGAGCGCCACCATCTTTTCTGGGAAGTCAGGCTGAAATTTTGAATTTCAATTTAGTAAGGTGAAAGAGAGATTGTGCTCTTTGAAAAAAGAACTGTGTGTATGCATGGATTCTACAAGGAATAAAGGGACGCCGTTTCTGCAGGGAGTGGGAAGAGGAGGAAAGTGGTATTTTTAAAAGCCTTAATGCATAGAAAGGCAGAATGTATAATGGTGAGTTCCTTGTGTCTCAGAGCCCTAAGAGTACCCATGTTCTCACTCATCTCAGGCACTATAAAATACTCATATGCACGGGAGTAATTTTGTCCCTGCTTTTGTTATTTTTTTAATTGCACTGGTACCATCTCCTGCTCATCTGCAAACAACTCCCTCCCCTCCCCTGCTCCTGACAGGGAACAGAGGAGACTGTTCCCTGCCACACTCTCTGCTACCAGTGAAATCAAAGAGCTTTCAGTGCTGAGAATTTCAGCAACATCCTCCATGGCCTAAGAAACAGAAACCCTGTGCAAGCCCAAGCCAATCCCTTGCTACAGCAGGGTTTTCTGACAGATGTATGTGCAATAGCTCACTGCCTGGGTTGGAGAAGGAATCTTGTTTATTTCATTTTCCTCCAAGCAAAACTGAGAGCTGCTAAACAAGCAAAAATCAGAACCACTTCTCTTACAGACAGTGCTGGTGTCCAGGAACTGGACTGTAGCAGTCACCTGTGTCCAGTGTTTCCTGATGAGTTCTTACCTGATCCAGTAGGACAATGGTGGCAAACTCTTCATTTTCCAATGTCAAACATATTTTTTAAAGCACAGTTTTGTGTTTCTGCCAGCTCAAATCTGTGTTTCTATCAATGCTAGCAGCGATGCCAATTGCTCAGTATCACTGCTCTTGATGGCTTTTTAGATCCTGACTGCTTTCAAATTACACTAGATATAAAATAATGCCCACCTGCACACTAAACATTCATTGCCAAAACTGTACCTTCCAGTGAATGGGGCTCTAACAGGCAGTGGCCAGCAAGTCTGGTCTCCTCTCATCTCTGCCACTGTCCCTGTGCCATCCTTCCCCCTCCCAGCTTCATCCAACACATCTATTTGAAGGGAGCTTGCATTTTGGTTGGACACACTCTATGCTTCCACGCTGTAAGGACAAATGGTTTTACTTCTGTAAACTGCTCTACAACGACTTGCTGCCACGCTACAGAAATTCCAACAATCCTGAAGTCATTTTACTGCCTCTTGCAGACTTCAGTTCATTGCCTTAATGGGAAGGCAACACTGTTTGGGGCATCCACAACAGCAAATGATACTGGGATGCATCCGAGGTCTGTAACACGCTTGTTAGACCTTGTTTTGTTTTTCCAGGAGCAGAATAATACAATGAGTTGTATTTCTATTCTAGATTTGGAGTCTTAACTGCATTTTGCAGAAAAAAAGCCCCTCTGCCCCTCATAAGCCCTGCAGACCTGTAATTCCACATGATGGTCTCTGGATTTTGAGTGGTCTCTACACTTGACCTAGAAGGCACTGGGTGGCAGGATGAAACAGGCAGATACATAACATTTCTTACAGGGAAAAAGATTCCCATTATCACCACCATGACACTAACAATGAGCAATATCAGACAGGAACAAACGCCAGGAATTCCTGGCCTACATTCCTGCTCCTGCTGCAGAAATCCACTGTTAAAGAAAACAAATCCAAGGCACCCTGCTGGTATACGGATGACACTGGAATGGGCATGGGTTGTTTTATGGATGGGAAGCCAACATGTCTGCATTTCCACTTCCTGCACTTGGGTGTTGAGGTCCGATAGGTGCAGACAAACACCTGCACACGCATTTTAAAAGCCTCTTTAAAACTCAAGTGTTTGTGCAGCTGTGATCAAGTTGCTTTAATTCAACCAGAGGAGAAGCATGGCATGGCCATGATTGCAAACAGTGAAGTTTCCTTGGCTTGGCAAATTACTGTGTGTCCACTGGGCTGTGACAACACTCCCTTTTAATTCAACTCTAATGCAGAGCAGGGCATTTTGGTATAAATCACTGGGAAGGCAGTAGATTTTCATTCGGGTGTTTTAAACAAAGGCACTTCTCTGCTCAGTGAGGGTAACAGTGCCCATGGCCATTTGCTGCCAGAGCTGAGCTTTGGTATCTTAACCACATACAATTACTCAGTCTTGGAGTGTAAAATTATCTGTCTAGACTATAGAAAAGTACTATCTACATAGGAAGTTGGTTTTTTCTGAGTGCAACACTGTTGCAAACACCCATTTCTGAATTTGCTTCAAATCATTAAACTGCCAGGGTTTATCTGAATGTTACCACAATGCCTCCTTGTCCAAGACCTGGGTGCAGAGAAGGAGCCTGTAACCCACTCAGTAGCAGAAAATGCTTCAGACAATCCAGTTGATCCTGTTGGATGTCCAAGTGTCAGCATCAGAGCCAATCTATGGAGCTCTACAGGACATTAAGACTTTGGCTTGCTCTAGGCCGTTGCAAAAACCACCAAGTGGAACAGTTTTACCCACTTGAAAGCAAGAAAATCCTTTATTTATCAAAGTGGTCAATGCAAGTGCTTGGGAGCACTGCCAAATAATATTTATCAGCATAGCTGAAGGTTTTATAACTCAGCTGTATAAGTTCACATCACAGAGAACACCCCAGTACAGCAAGCAGCCAGTCTGGGAGTACTCAACTTGCTCTTACACTATTTCATTTTTATTAGTTATTAGACACAAGTAAGAGAGTTTTGAAACGAGCTGACTTGTGAACTGAACAGATCTACTCATGTGTACAACCCAGCAAGGAGAGGATGAGACAATGGTGCTGTCACCAAACTGGGGCAGCTTGCCAGTGCCTGGCTATTACTGTACCAAGAGGTTTAGTTAGCAAAGCAGGGGAAGTACCAACACTTACAGATCTGGAGAGGGAGAAACTGCAAAGTGAGAAGTTAAGTCTCTGCCTCACCTTCCCCTGTAAGCAGAGCCACAGAAACACATTGCCAGCCTGGCTGTGCTAGTTTTTAAAACATCATTGCAGATGAAAGAGGTGCGTGGTGGTTTCACGCTTCATCAAAGCAGCAGCTGACCAGGAGAGCTGAGGGGCAGGATGGTTGTAGACCCTCTATTTTACCCTATACAGCCCAAGTGGCTGCTGCCAAAGCAGGGACAGGATACATAGGCCAATGACTTGTGCTGGGAATCAGCATGTAGAGGGAAGGCCTTTCCCAGAAGCTCTTATAATTACTATCTCATTTTTTTATTTTTGTTCTTCTTGCAGCTGATCTCTGTCACTTGGCTGAGTCTCACCAGCTGCCTCACTGCCCTTAGCTCAGCGTTTTTCTTACAACACCCATTGCAGGAACTACCCTGCATCACTCTTCTCCTCGGGACTGCAAAATGCAGTTTTATCTGCATTGCCAACTAATCTTGAACCAAACTGCCAAAAAAGCTGTGTGTGCTGCCCAGACAGCTTAGTTCCAGGGAAGAAAGACAATTCGCTTTAACTATTCTCTCTCACCTCAAGCTAGTGCTCCATTAGAGTAACAGAACTCTAATTACACATGGTAGCTGAGCAAGTTAAATAATAACAGCATGGTTATAGCTGTGACAGCCCCTGCTTCCTCATCTCCCATCTTGCTTATTAAAAGGTGCTAACATGACTGCAGCCTTTCCAGTGGCTCCAGATAGCTGAATCACCGCAGTTAGACCATGACTGAGCCAAAAGGGATGGGGTGGGAACGCTCTTATTCCCACATCCTACTAGTGTTATGTAGCTGGGAGTGAGCTACCTACAACCAGCTGTGCAGATATGGATCCACAGCCTCTTCAGCACCCTGGTAAACTCATTGAAAACTCACAGAAAAATTACAATTACAGTTCAAAATTAGCAGTAATATACCAAGCACAGCAGTTGGCAGTTTTTTCCTTCTGCTAGAACTGTTTTCCGAACAGGCTGAAATGAACAACGCACATGTAGGTCAGTGCTTGCCTAACAAGGCCAAGATCTCACCTGGGAACTTTAAGAGCTAAAGCAAAACCACCAACCCATTACCTTGGCTCTAGCCTATGCTGTTGACCCTGCACATTCCCTGACATCACTTCACAACTTAAAAAAAGTAATAAGGGGATTTAAAAAAAAAAAAATCTCTGAACCTCTAAATCCCACAGGCCCAGTCCTTCCTTCTAGTCCTCCCAGAAAACCAAGCCACTTGCTCGGGAACATATCGCCAACAATGGTCACAGTGAGAAAGCAAAAGGCCCTGACCACGATATCAGTCTCACTTTATAACCCAGCGCTGTCCCCGCAGGAACCAATTGCTGCAGCAGGGAGGCTGGAGGCAGCAGATAAGCCTTAGCTGGGTGATAGGGATCAGCTGCCCAGTTATCAAGGGAGTACAAAAATCAAATAGATTTTGATTTAGTAGCTACATCTTTTCATATATCCTGGGAAAAGAAAAGAGAAGGACCAGGGAGGGGGAAGGGGAGTTAGAAGTCTTTTTCCAGGGTGTTATGATGTCAGATCTTTTTAGCAATGAATTTCTAGGTTAAGCAGTTACTGAGACATGTGGCTGCAGAGAACTGCAGTCAGCACAGGCGTTTGTAGGAGGAAACTGAAAGCGGTGGAAGAAAGGCAAAGGATTGCACATCTGAGGGCTGCAAACCCTGCCTGAAGTAAGCAGGACAGTATAGCAAAGAGTCATTCCCAGCAGGCACAGAAACAAAGAACAGCAGCACTGTACCCTCAGAGAGTCACTTCTCAGTGTTACCATTCATCTGTCCAATCTGGGGTAGGAAGTTAACTTAGTCCTTCTCTCAGATGTGACCCAAGCTTTGGGCTGCAATGGCAACTACAACACCCATTGCTCCGTGCCACATGTCCAGCTCCACAACTCTGTGATGGGAGCAGATCATCACCAGTGGATTAAACCAACAAACATCAGCTGTGTTGCTGTTTTAAGTCCAGAGGAAAGGAGATGACGGTAACGCACTGGATTTCACTGCCAGCAATAGAACAGGCAGTGAGTGGCAACAGCCAGGTAGAGCTCAGTACACAAAATAACAGTAGCAAAGATGAACCTTTGATTACATGAAATTTGACCCAGTAAAGCTTGGCATTCAGGTACAATTCTGCTACCACAGACATGGCTATGACAAGGGCTACATTTGTAAATCTCCATATATTCATCCAAATATTAGCACTTCTGGCATAAGCTTCTAGTCAGAAGTTTTGGAAGCCGCAGCCATTTCAGAGAAATCTTTCACGCAGCATATAAAAAGTATTCTTTAACACATAATGGCTTGCAATTAGGCTTACAACCAAAACCTACAAGAATTTAATTCAGAATTTGCCCTGGCATCATAGGATCAAGTGCACAGAGAAAGCCAGACCACTGGATCCATTCTTGTGGCACCTTGAAAGTGCCAGCAGAGCACCATCACCTCTGCTTTCAGCCCACAGAGCCTGCTTAGCACCTGGGAACAGCATCCAGCCCCTCTGGACAGTGCCAAGCACCAATGGCACAAGGACCTGACTGACCCCAGATAGGGCCAAACAGGGAGACGGCGTTTCCATCACGCTGCAAGTGAGACTCACAGAGTGACCTGAGCCACTCTTCAGCCTCGGGGAGCTACACTCTGTATTTGCGCTTCTGTAATCCTCTTCCCAGCTCCATCACCATCCCTGTTAATTACTGTCTCAGCAGGAGAGTTTCTGGCATTTCAAAGAATGGCACTTCTTATTAAGCAGGAAAACAGGCGGAAATAGCAGGCAGCACTACACACATGGAAACTCTTAAGAGATGCTCTCTTCTTCCTGCATGGCACAGTTCATTTGTTTTCCTTGGTTAAGGCAGGAGGAAAGGTGGAAAAGCTGCTCTAACGGGTAGGGAGCTCCTAGCCTCCAGGTCTCCACCCAGTCTCCTGGGAGAGGCTGATGGGGATGGGATGTACTGGCTAGTACATCCCAGCTCCACAGTGTCAGGTATCTTAGGTCTGACATCCCTGTCAGAGAACTGTGCAGGAACACTAACTGCAAGTAGTTTGGATTGAGCCTTGCCGACCTCCTTCCAGGAGGGCCTGCCACAGGGCAGAACGGCAGGGTCTGGGAAGAGCTCCACATTATTCTAGTTATTCTGCATCTAGTTGCTTCTGTGGGCATCTCTAGTTCAATTTCAGGTATATTTGCTATTGAAGCAAACCTTAACTGTGGTGTTGGCTGGGATCTTACATAAATTTGGCTTTTGAAACAATTGGTCCTCCCTCAATCAGCTGAACGAGACCATCACACCCTTCTGCAGATAAATCTGCTCTTTTCAGTTAGGACCTGCTTCCTGGCACCCTTGCTGGACTTAAGATTTCAAGCACTTCCTATTGAACAAAACAGGTTATTTAAATGGGGGAAAAGATGTAAAAAGCACAGCTCACTCTCTCCAGCTGATTGTCTTTGGAAACAGGACTGGAGGCTGCTGTCCCAGAAGACTGAGCTGCCCTTATCTCAGGCACTCTGTTAAAAGACTTGGAATCACTTATTAATTTAGTGAAAGCCCCTTAATTTTGATCTTTTGTCTGCATTAATTGATTTGCTATCAATAACCTGCATTGATTAGACCTCCAGACCTGGCAGCTGCTGAAGATGAAGAGACAGACTCTCTTTCAGACCAGGAGTTTCAAAGCCTGAAATGATTAAAAAAGACAGCACCAAAACGGCTGATAACAAAAAGGTGTCATTCTTTTTCCATTCAAGTATGAAACTGTGTGCAGTTAACCCTTCTGTACCTAAAAATGCTCTCAGGTCTAAGGTATTTGTAGAAGCTAGAGCTACCTATTAGATTTACTCCATTTTGCCATTTTAATTAAAATATTATAGATGCTCTTAAACACCTGACAGAATGAGAACCAAGGGAAAATTTTATCTACTTCAGCCACAAAGAGAGCTCAGGGAAAGCAATCTGACCCAGAGATTGGCTCAGGTGGTGCTCTCGGATCCCTTCCAGCAGACAGCATTGTGAAGAGTAGTTCAGGAAGTCAGATTTAATTTGCAGCAGATCCAAACCAAATGCAACTGTGAAATTTAACAGTCATCAGTTAAAATACTGACAATAAAGTTTTGAAAGCTGAGAACGGCTTGCTAGTCCAAGATGCCAGGAAACCGTTACCAAACCAGCTCCCTGTCAGAGACTGTGCTGGAACACAGCCCTGGGCTGCTCCCAGCTCAGTATCCCCCTAGCATGAGCTACAGCAAGGGCAGAAAGTCTGAATGCTCACATACTTTGTTCCTCTACCAAGAAAACCAAGTGTACTTGCTAGGGAGGGCTCTCAGGCCACCTAAGAGAAGCTGTTTTGGGACAGACATTAGGCACACGGGGGCAGGAAATCACAGCCAGTGCACACATCCAGGGTCTCAGGTGGTTTTGTCTGCTTCAGATTCCAAATCTCCAGTAATAGCTTGCTAAACAGCACAAGACCAGCTATTCACTCTAGCCCAGCATCTAAATAAATCCAGATGGCCACTGTCCAAAGACACTTAACTATTCTTTGAGACATCCAACTATCTTAAGAGCAAGGCAGCACAGCAAGTTCTTTTTTCATCCAAGCTGTGTCAAGAGCTCTGGCCACCCCCCAGCTGTGACAGTACAAACCTTAACAGCACACCTTCCTACACCTGCAGATTTCCCTGTCAGTACACATTTCACTAGAAAAAAATAATGTAATTCCTCTTACAGTTTGTTTGGTGGCAGCACAGAGCATGGATCAGGTATGGCATCAAGTCAGTGACAGTTCCTGACAAGCTTATCAGCTGCTGGTCCCGAACAACCTTGTTGGACCACTCCTCCAGCATCCTACCCAAATGTAAGAGAATTCTAACTCACGGCTCAAACACACCCTGTATGACAGCTTACACATCAGCAGAGCCAGTTCACATCACAGCACTTCTGCACTGGGAAACTGACACAAACGGTACTGAGCTTCTGCATTTCTACTCTGACAACAGCACACAGCTACCAGGACTCAAAATCCCTTCCTGTGCATCTTTGCCAACTCTTCCTTATGTGAATGTTTTTAATATGCCCCCTCTTTAATATCCTTCCTTTCTTTTTCTCCCTCCCCTCCCTGCATACGTTACAGGTGGGCGTTAAATATCACTGCAGTTCCAGTCACTCTTCACAAGTTGCTGTCCTGCCTTCCTCAGGGGTCTCACGTTTACTGCATATGTCCTGCACACATCAAGAAATCCCAGAAATCCCTTAGGGCCACACTCCTAAGTTCTAGCTAAACAAAATTTCTAGGAGAACAAGAAATGTGTTGGCACCCATGCTCCGGTCTCACGTTATAGGGAGGGGTGAGTTCCTGAGCCCTCAGGCTTACAAACAGCTCTGGAAATGCCCAAGCAGTGCCACACCTGTGTCTGCTGGGAAGGAACCATCTAACATGTCACAGGAGAAACAGCCCACTGAAATTAAAGATCCTGTATTTTCTAAAAGTCCTTTCCTTTTGCATGGAAAGGCTATGTCAGCCTTTGTCCTCCACAGATTAAATGTGGATAATGATTGGGACAGTTGAGCACTGGAATAGATTGCCTTGGGAAGTTGTAGAGTCTCCATCATTTGAATTTTTTTTGAACAGGCTAAACAGTCATCTGTCAAAAATGGTTTAAGTATTAAAACCCTGCCTTGAGGAACAGAAGGAAAGGAAGAAATGACCTCATAAGCTTTATTTTCTGTTTCTGTAATTTAAATATAACTTCTGGGGACTACAGAAATTCCACTTGCCCCTCAGCTGGGCACAGCACACCTTCTCCTAAGGCTTTGCGTTTCATGTTCACGTGTTACAGAACCTCTGCTCTGCAGCAAGGGTGGCCTGCTCCATGCAATGGTCCAAGTGGTCCCTCCACATTAGTTTCCTACATTTATAAAATGCAGGGGGATGGAAAGCACAATACTGCAAATATCTCCAAATCTCTGTATTTCAGAAAGGAACTTTTATTCCTGCTTTTAACACATGACTAGTAGATCAAAGTAACTGAAGGCTTTATCTGGTATCTCCCAGATACTAACACTGGGTGTACATACATCACGCTGATGTGCACAGGATGAGAACTGAGCAAGCCAAGTTTTTTTTCCACCCACAAAGAACAAAAATAGGCTTTTATTCCGAATGACTTATTTTAAACTAAAAACGAGAAAGAACAAAAGCGAAGGCTCCAGGAAGTGGAGTCTGCACCCGCATCTTATTTTAAGATGCAGCTTTGACTCTTTAGAAATTTAAAGCTGCATTGCACAGAAAGCAGAACCAGATCAGTGATGTTGTGTAGCTCACTATTTCCAAATATCAATCTAGGATCTTAGAAGCAATAAAGATTCAATAACACTCCACCATCTCCAGCTCTGAAAATGCAAAGATAAAAAGTGTAACAATTAAGGACAGATACAGATATGCAATATACATTGCACAGATGTTTTATTTCCCTGCAATTATATATATGTCCTCCAAAATAAAACCCATTCTTCATTAACTCAACATTACAGTGTTGCTGTATACTCCTCATGAAAAAGAATCAGTTAAAATGAAGGAAAGTACTCATCAAGATAGCATCAGCATCCAGACTAATCACATACACATTCCACCAAATTAATTTCCAACATGTTCAGATGTTGGCCCTCCATGAAAAATTATTACACAAATATTTCCAATTTGCCTCTTCAGTCTCAGAAGATGTATCTAAAGTAAACATTTTTGTGCAAAATTGGCAGCATAGTTTTACACACCTACTGAAAAGCAACACACACATCCTTTGGGGATACACACATAATGTAATCATTCACAGAGAAGCCACACAACCACGTGCAAACCTATCAGGAAACAGAGCTTCATCATCAGTTAATGAGAAGAATCCCTGCTGAGGGATGATCAGGCTGTGATGTGGACTCTTAATTCCAACCTCAGCACCTCAGGATTGCTGGCTGAGGCCCATAGGCAGAGCAGGGACACAGCAGACGGCTGTACACAAGCGGCGTGCACGGAGCGACTGGGAGACACGGATATGGATATTCCCCTCAAACACAGCAACATATCCTGCACTGCCAACCTGCTGGCAGATACCAACAGCCGTGTCCACAGCAGGCAAATGGAGCCACACAACATTCCCATACCCTGATGGGCAAAAGCAAAAAGTGTTCCATTTAATCTTCAATCAATTTACTTATTGATTGGTTCTCTCAACCAATATCCCAGAAATTCTCTCAGCTTCAGAGACAAAAGAATGCCAAACTGCCTTGTTCCTTGAAGATTTTCCTAATCCAAGGGAGAAATTGGAGGGAAATAATTTCATTTGACAACAGCTGCTTCCCCTTTCTTGGTATCCCACCCAGTGCTTGGGGAATTTCTCACTCCAGAAACAGCCTAACCCTTCGCAGCATTCAGCTTTAATAGTGCTTTAGCTGCTGACTTACAGGCAGAGCACACTGTTTATTCTTCCTCTCCAGTGGGTGTTTAAGACAGCTCACAAAGATATTTAGGTACCTCAGTTTACCTTGAGCTGCATAAAGAAGGTTGTCAGCGAAACACTGTACAGCTCTGAGCTTGCACTTAAAAAAAAAAAACCCACTTTTCCCAATTTTGGCAAGTGACTGGAAAACAAGTCTTCCAGTTCTGATGAATAATCTGCTTTGAGTTAAAACCCACTGCTGAACTGCAGATTCCCTCTTGCCTTAATACTATGGGATAGACCAGCAGAGACTGCATTTCAACACACAAATTAGGAGGGGCAAGCTGCAGGTAGCAGGTGATGTATTGCTGGTGCATCACCTTTTGTTTGATTAGTGATTAGGAAGTAATTGCCTCTCTGCCCAAGAGATGAAATCTGGCAGAGTCCTTCTGAAATAAACATGGCATTTATATATTTCTCTAAAAGCCATAAAATACTTCAGTCTCCAAGCACTGTAGTCCTAATAATCTTTGAATACAGTTTGATACAATCCCTGTGCACAGCTCATTAGGCACTGAATTCTTTGAAATGAGAAACCCCTTCCTGTCATCCATGCACAGATCTAACACAGATGCCCTCACTTAGCAGATGCAAAATGCCACCGCAGTAAGAGGTGATAATAAAGGAACTTGATTGGGTTAATGGAGTCACATATGGTGATGGTGTGGTCCTTGAGAATATTCCCCCTCAGCTTCAGCTTCCTCTAGTATCAATCCTCTCCAGGGATTGCAGGAACAGAAGTATATACAGGGAAAAATTCAGATTTATTGGCAGAGGTGACATTTTTGGATGAAAATACTATTAATCACCGTCACTGAGGCAAGATCAATAAAAAAATTCATAAAGAACACATCTTGTAATGAGTACATATTCCAAGAAACACTGACAACCATACCAGCACCATGATACTAAAATAAACCCAATGCTTTTCCTCCCCTGAGTTTTTACTTTTGTCTCTTCATCCTGTGTAGCAGAGCTCACAGTGAGGATGCTGCTGAGTATCCCCTGTGACTGTGAGCACTGATGCCCGTCACCAGCTCCAGCGGGTGCTGTGCTATACACACGGGGTTTGGGACATGGAAGGTTTGACAGGATCAGCAAAGAGAGAAAAAAAAACCAAGTACTTTGCTGTGATCAGTGCTCAGACTTGAGGGAAGGGGGTGGATGAAGTGAGAAGACTACAGATTGTACAGTACTCTACATTTCCATATTTGCTTCATTTCTTGACCGCTCTGCAATTAACTTGTGTTCCTCAGAGCTGTAGGTCTCGCATGGGGAATGAAAAAACTATCTTTTCACTTGGATGCTCATGCCTTTTCTTGCTGTAGGTCCTTTATATGTAGGCCCATCTGTAATGGGACAAGAACAGTTTCCTTTGCTTGTCGAAAATGGCAGTGTTTCCTGCATAAAATCCCATCCCACTGGAGCATGAGAGAGGATATTGCTTATGACAGCGGCCTCCAGACTTTTAACTATAGAGCCTGAGCAAAAACCAACCCCATTAAAACACAGCTCATCTGCTGTCCCCAAAAGCCTGCTCCCTCTCCCAGACCAAAATCCCTGCCAGTCAGAGTAATAAATTTCTGCACATGTTTATTTTTAGGGTAAAGCTAAACACTGATACCAATCCAACAGTGCACCCACAGCGCTAGCTCTTAATTACAATAAATTCACTGGGGAGGAAAGGAGCCTGAAAAACAATCCAGGCCAATTCCTAAAATGGCTCTGTCAAATCTCACCTATCTTATAATGGATATAACCATACCTGACCCTTTCATTAAAGCTCCAGTGTCTGGATTACATAATTAAGCAGTAACTTAATTTTAAATAAAATGGCTAGAATAACTGCATTGAAAAGGAAACCATGAAAAAACCTGAGAGTGTTGTATGTCACTTACACCCTTTGTATGTCTATTACGCTCAAGAAACTAAATGTGATTTCTCTAAGTGTGTATGCTAGTAAATATCACAGATTTTAAGTCAGTACCTTGATTTTAGGAGACCTGGCTTATGATGTTTTCAAGCAGATACCTGCTCCAGATTAATATTGCTATGAAACGCTCAATAAATTGTTTTCTGTTCTCAGGGCTCATTGCTGCCTGAAGTACAGCTTAACCTCTCTTGAGAGAACAGCCCAAAGTGGAGCAAAGGAAACCTGTTTACAGATAAATTAAATTTCCAGGGCACAGAAAAACCCAACAGTTACTCCCAGAGACTGAAGGTTCAAGATGGCGCTGGAATAAATGGCTTCCCTGTGCCTCTAAAAAGCTAACAATGGACATGCTTATTATTTACATCCAAACTGGCTGGCATGCCCAATATTTCAGGAAACAGATTTTGCAGCTGTAATACAACTTGAGGAACACCCTATATTTCACTGATATGAGGTACCATAATAGCTGAGCAATATAACTTTTTCTATACATCACATTCAAAGCTGGGATATACTTTTTTTGTTGTTTGCTGCAAACATGCTTTTTCTTATCTATAAAAATAGACATAATAATGATGCTTTATACAGCTCTAGAACCTCACAGCCCTTTCAGGGAGCTCAGCACTTGTGTCATAGAGCTGAAACTGTACCGGCATCTCCACAAATCAACCAGTGAGTAGAAGATAAAACACTTGTGGGGGAGCCAAGAGTACAACTGAGAGCTTTTTCCTGCTGGGGTGCCCGACACTGTGAAACACTTATTTTCTATAATTACAGAGGTGCCAGTTATCACAAATTTAGAAGCTTGGTGATATGAGGCAAATATGATACAACTGTGGAGAACATTCTGAACTGATGAAGAACATTATAAATGTGGCAAGCATGGGGGTTTTATGGATAGTTTTTTTTCATTTTAACCAGGGTATGAGGCAGATATTTTGCCAGAATAACACTTTTAACACTAACTAGAACCCTCAACTCCCGGGAGACATGTTAGGTTAAAGCACTCCTCTCTTGGCAAACCATACATCACCTCGACAGGAAACTACAGGCTGAGGGACCCTTAGAGGTTCCCTTTCTACATCCATTTTTTTGTTCAGAAACACAAAAACCCCAGGGAAACAGAACACCAACTCTTTCAGGGCAAGTAGAGAAATTAGAGCAGCTGAAGTTGCTTACCAGCACAGGAGAGGCACAGAGCAAACAGGATCCGGTCGCCAAATGGCTGCTGAGGCCTGGGCCCAGGCGGCAATTGGCACATTTAAAGGGCCAGCGCGGGCCAGGTGGGCTGGGCTGGGCTGGGCTGGGCTGGGCTGGCCTGAGGTGGGCTGAGGTGAGCTGAGGTGGGCTGAGCTGGGCTGAGGTGAGCTGAGGTGGGCTGAGCTGAGCTGAGGTGGGCTGAGCTGAGCTGAGGTGGGCTGGGCTGGGGGCCGCGTCCTGCCCGGGGCAGCGCCGGGCCGGGGAGCGGCCCCGTGGGGACGGAGCCTCTGGCTCTGGTGCCCAGCAATGCCTCGCACGGCTGGAGCACGCCCTGGGTCTCGGAGCTTGCTCTCGGCACAGGAGCTTCCCTGGGTGTTGTTCAGCAGTAATTCGCTGGATCCACGGTCACTCTGATTGATGGGCTGCAGCAGCAGGATGGTTCCACGATGAGATGGCTGCTTCTAAGAATTAAGTGACCCCGCAAAGAAGTGCACTGGAGGTGGATACGATTAACAGTTGAATCACATACACCTCTTTTAGATGGTAAACCAGAGTCCCAGGCTGCCTAGGCCAAAAGGGGAATCACCTGTAGGCAGTATTAGCAGAAGGGCCTTTTCTGACATACAGTGTCACAGTGACTCCATTACCCATGGATTGCATTTCTATGCAGTCATTGGATCTGTCTGAATTTAAGAGTGCTGAGTTTTTAAACCAGTTAGCACTGAAACCTGCCAGAAGGGAAAAGTGAAAAACTATTGCTTGCTCAGCAACTTTGCCCAGACTTAGCCAGCATCTGGCAAGCCAGAAGTGTATCGCTCATCCCATAAGAGTGTTCTGGTCTGTGGGTTATGCTGCCTTGACTGATACCGTAGGCTCCCTGAAAGGCAAATCCTTACATCCAAGTCATTCTCATTTTGCTCATCTGCAGAGATTGGTGGTTACACTAACAGCAACGGGATGCTGAGTTTGTGTTCTAAGCTGTAAATAGAGTACCTGGCTGCAGTAGTTCTTTATCCATTAGAGAAAAATTACTTCAGTGCATGAAGTGCTCTTGTTTCACATTCCTAGGCAAGAAAACTGATGAGCAACTCAAAAGCAGATGGGCAGTTGGAATGGCTAGAAGATAGAACTGCAAGTGAGAAAGCAAGCAAGCAAGACAAATGCCTGTGCCTTTGGAAAGGACAATCAAAGGGAAATCCAGCAGGAGCTCCTCCGGCCACTACACAGGCAGCATCTCCCTGACATGTTCCACAGCAAGCATGTGCAAACAGGGATTTTCTAGTTGGTGACTAGTTTTGTGACATCTATTGTCACCTGAGGATGTGGAGTTACCTCCACTAGCACGGTAGCTTTCTGCTGCTGGCCTCCGTTCCACCTCAGCAGTCTCAGGTCAGCTGGCACTAACACCGGAGCTGATGTGGGTCTTGGAGAAATTTGTACAGACCATATAGCACTCATGCACTCCCTTTAACTGGGGAGCATTTCAGACTCAGAGAGAGAGAGAGAGTTGTCCGCAGCATCCCTGCAGCTATATTTCACTGTTCACCTCCACATGTCCTTTCCCCTCCAACTACACCATGGTTACACTGTCGTGTGTGCAGGGCTTCTCTGTGAGTGTGGAAAGGTCATTTCACTGGCTGATCCTCAGCAGAATGCCCCTGGCAAATGTGAACCTCTGACAGTTCTTGATCTTCATTAGACGTTCCTTTGCCTTAGCAGATGAACCCTTCACAGTATCTGATGTGTTTCTCCTTATCACAGCTCTCTGAGATGGGCAGCTTTAACCTTCTCCTTAAGGACTTGGAGGTCAGGGCACAGAGACTAAAGGCACGTTTTTAAAGGTCCTTAAGAAACTTACGGATGCAGAGTTGGCTGATACACTTTTCAAACCATGAAATGCATAACTGCAATTCAAATTGCTGAATTGAAAAGCCCTGGGGAGTCTATTTCCTTTTGACTGATATCAATGGGAATTAGATATGTTTGTTTCTGAAAATCATCACCTTTGAGAATCTAAAAGCCTCAGTTTGAGCACCTTTCCTGCAACACAGCAGGAAGTGGAGTCAGAGTTTTCCAAGCATGAGGCTACTGCTCTAGACATAGGTCCTCTTCTTAATCCTTCCTTCCTTTTTTTTCTTTTTTTTTTTTTTTTAATAAAAGTCATCAGCCAGTCTGCAAAGGAGGAGTGTGATACCATCAGGTTCAAAAGTTATTAGACAAATCCAAGAACAGATCTACAAGTGGCTGCTGAAAAGAGGGCAGGGATTAATCCATTAGCATCACTGATCCAACATTTCTGAACATGTAGGGAAAGAGCAGAAAGTGCCACAGCTCTCAGGCTCCCCCTGAAGAGCATGTGCTCTTGCTGTGGGGGAGACAGAACACTTGACCAGATGGCCCAGTGCTCTGCTCCAGGAAGCAATTCCTCATGCTCTCATGTTCTGTCTCAAGCAGTCTGTGCCGTGGCAGTATAAATGCACCAATAGCCTGCTTTGAGCACCAGCTTCTACCACCCTGCAGTCACTCTTTCTGCTGTAACTCTCCCAGCTAGACGGGAACACATGGACCTTGAATGATCTACTTGCCATTTGCTATGTAGACTGCTTTTTGTCCTGATCCCATACATTTTTAAATTAGAGTCTGAGCTGGTTATCTTCTTTGGAGCTATTTCATTGCCACAGTTCCAAACCTGTGAATACGCTCTGCTTTTCTCTTTCTTCTTCAGACTCTTTTACATTCCATTTTTTTTTTCCTTCACAGCACTGCTATTGTGGCAGTGGCTGGCATGATTATTGCTGCTTACTCCCAATCCCCCAATGGCAGAGTAATACCTCTTTAATTGGGTATTTCTCCCTCCCGACACTAATCTCCTAACAAATGCCGATGCCGTGTTAGATGCTGTGTGGGGATCTCTCATCACTATCTCTTTAAGCAGGCAGTTGTGTGTGGAATGAATGCATAGTCACTCAGCATGGATGGATTTGTCTGAGTCCCTGTCAGCACCCTGGTTTTGTCACTGAAATCTTGCATTGCGGATCCGGATTTCTATTGCTTTAACTTTTTGAGGCAGATTTATCTCAACCCCTGTCAGATCAATGGGTTTTGTCACAGAAATCTATGTGACTTTGTTCCCTGTGGAGATCTGGCTAGTCAAGTTTGTGGAGGCTGATTTGGGAAGCTGAACCCGAGGCCTTGTTTGGTATTTCGGTGTGGGGGGGGGACAGGACAATAAGAACTGAAAAGAGAAGAGGCCTAACAACCAGGAAAACGTAAGTAAAAACTGTAGTAGCAACATACATCCATATCCCAAGACAATACACACCCCAACAGAGCACATTCAGTCTCAAATACATGCACACATGGGCTCTCTGTCTGCTGGCATCGTCAGGAGCTGCTTGCTCTGCCCATGGACTGCAGCCCTGTGACAATGGCTGAGATCTGACAGGGCTGTAGGTCTCATCAGCCTTTCAAGCCAGTCCTCTCTGGTTGCTCAAAACCCCCTGCAGCTGTGGAGGCAGGAAGTCCACAGGAGGCACTTCTCCTTTAATGCCTCCACAGTATATTAGGAAACACCGTGCTATCAGAGATGATCCTTCTCAAGGGATACAAGCCCAATTTTCTTTTTGCCTGTAGCCATCAGACTGCATGATTGTCTGACACTGCAACAACACAGTCTTCCAGATAAAGCTTAGCTTTACTGAACTGCTACATGTCCATCTTGTCTCCTTAGCTGATTCAAAAATTTCCAGGAACAGCTTCAGTAAATGGAAGTTTCCTGATGAAAAGTACATTGTTCAAATAATCTTTTTGTTGGACTGAGGGATAACATTATTTCCTTTGCTTATTACTACTTGAAATTTTTTTAATAATGATTGTCACAGTTGAATTTGACCATGATCAAGGTCTGAATGAACTTTTGGAACAAAATGGTAGTGGTAATAATAATAGCAATAACAATAATAGGAAAGCAGGTAACATACATTAAAGGAAGAGCCTGGTGTTGACTGATAAAGACTCAGACTTGTCTGGAACAGCCAACTCAACCTGAAAGCTCAACACAGCAGGGATGGATTCCCTGTTGGTGAAACTGCCTCAATTTTGTATTTGAAGCAGAACATTTCAAAACGAAAAGGTACCCCAGGAAAGAGGAGATTTGGGGAAGGTAGCCATTAGCATCTCAGTATTAATGAGAAACAGTGCAAATTTTTGGCCATGGGTCACCTCATTGTTCTCTTTGCAATATTCCAGTCATTAGCTTTCTTTAGAGCAGATGCTCATTTCTGTGCCTGCTTTGTGATATTTCCCTTCTTTCTTTTTAATGGAGCTCTCCTTTTGTTGTATGCTTTTCTATTTCAACTTTACCTCTGGAAATCCTCCATTCCCATTTTTTACCTTCTAATCCTTCTTCATCCATCCTTCTCTCCCTGCCTCATGTAAACATTCATGCTTCTGTTTTACTTCTCCCTCTAGGTGATTATCTGTTCTCTTTTAACTGGTGCCCCTCCTTAATTTTTTCCCTTTCCTGTCCTTTCATGTCGCTCTGTCCCCTTTGCTGCCTCTCTCTCAATCTCCCAGCTTGCTGGTAAGGAAGCTCTAGTCCTTAGATATTGAAATGGCATGTTTAGTTCCTGCCTGTGATTATGTGTTAGATACCTCTGTGTGCCTGTGCAGCTTCAGACCCAGTGTAAGCCTGGTTAAATACAGGAAACTAAGCGGGAAGCAAAGCTGGGTGAAAGGTTGCTTACTTGTGCCTGTGATTTGTGGCTGTTTAATAGTGGCCTCCTGATTAACACAGACTGCAATTCCAGAAATGCCACAGTGATAGATACTCAATATTTACCTAAATAGAGACACACAATTCCCTTAACATTTAAAGCCAGTGCTAGCAGTACAGCAATTATCCTGGAAGTTGTTCACGGCGCTGCCTGCGTGCGTATCGCCTGGTGAAACACAACTTTAATTCTGCACGGGTCCCGGAGGACTAACAAGGTGTTAAATGATCACTATTACATGCAGCTGTCACCATGCTTGCAGTTCTGTCAAACCAAAAGAATGATGTTGTAGCTTTCCTGTTTCACTAAAGAACAATGCAAAAAAGTATGGCTTCAATAACACCGCTGAAACTATCTCCTCAGAAGTCATCTGCTACAGCAACTGCTTTTCACAGAGGTCCTCGTATTTTATCTGATTATAGTTAGTTAACAAAAAATAATTACAAGGCTTCACTAGACGAAAAGGGATGAGATAGCTGTAGCCATCCAATTGCTTTAGTCCATCTCTTTTGGTACATCCTAATGTGCAGAATGGTCACTTCAATAAGGAGCTTTAAAGTACTTGCTATTGCTGCTTTTATACTCGTTCCAGAAGCACGGAAGATTACTTTAGTCAGATCACCTCTCTGTGGTCTCCTTCTGCAGATAATGTGTCCCAAGCAGGCAGAAAGGAAGGACTAAAGGACAACAGCAGATCAGTCGTTAGTAAGACAAGAGCAAAGGCTGCCCATCCTGTCGAGAGCTAATTTTCTCTCCTGCCTTCACCGTAAGTGTAAACCAGGCTGATTAGTTCAATCTGCCACCCTGGCTCAATAAACCAAGCTGAGAGTTACTGTTACACACTCTGCTGGGGTTATAACTACCTTTCAGCAAAGATCCAAGTCTAGGAATGAGGAGGTGCAGAAGAGCATTCACAAAGATGAATATGTAGCTGGATTGCTGCACCATTAACTGAGAGTGCCTCTGAGAGCACACCTCAGGTGCTATCACATGTCAGAACTGAGAAGGCGACATTTGAAAACTGGTTTGGAAAGGGACTTTAGCACAAAGTGTGGGAGGCCACATTTGGAAAAAAAAATAACTAGACTAACTTGCACCAGCACTGCTGTGGGAGGAAGACTTGCACAATGCCTTGACTGCAGCCATGGCTGTTTTTCCTCACATTCGTGGGCTCTAATTCTACATAAAATAAGAAAAGGGGGAGTGAGAGACAACACTGCATCATCTTGACATTCCTTTCTAAGTATATAAAAGATGAGCTGTAAGTTCCTCAGCATCTTGCTACCATATAAGCCAGCAACAGCAAATTGCCATCTCTAGAGCCATGCAGGACAATGACAGACTGGCGAAAGCCAGCCTAATTCTGCCAATAGCAGTATCCACCCATGTTTCCCAATAGCTGGCTAATTAGTAGAAATACAGATTTCCAAGACAGCAAAAGATGATTAGGGAGCTCTGTAAAAGCCTCAAGGCTGCCTATGAGACAAATCTCAGAGGACTGTGCATGTGTGCCCCTGATTTTAAGCTGACAGAAACCAGTGTTGGATTGAAGGCCTGATGGACATTTATTACCTGAAACTAGCTGATGGTCTCTGCCCATCTTTTACTGGATAGCCACTTACACCACTGAAGAAACAGGCTGTCAGCTCATACTTCCAAATCTGTGGACATTCAGGCAGGAGCTGTAAACTAACCATGAGGGCTGAGGTATCTTAGCTGCCTCTGTAGAGATCCATTGGTTCAGGACTGAGGCAAACTGGCAATGTGTGGGGAGAAAGAACTGAGAGCTTTTGCTGTATCTGTCCATATTAAAGAGAAGACTCATTTCTGTGTCTATCATATATATTTATTTATTCATTTCTATACTTGCCAGGCACTAAAAGTCCGTAAAACTTAGAACTCTGGAACATTCTCATTAAATACCATGGGACACTGGTTAGCAAAAGGTTACTGGGGGAGCAGAAACACCAGGATACAGCCTAAATAACTTCACTAACCATGGAAAGTCAGGTGGATTTACTGGATGTGTTACCCCAAAATTAGCTTTTCAAGGGTTGTAACTTGGGACAATACTGTATAGCTGTAACTACAACTTAAGCACTTGTGTAGGGCCCCATCTTAGACTAATTAAGGTTGGAAAAGACTTCCAAGATCTTCCCCTTGAAATGAGTGATAGAAATGAAAGAAGTCATCAAATGGTTTTACTCAAGGCAGAGCCAAAAAATGAAGTTAATATTTGAAAGAGAACTGCAAGATAGGAAGTTTGCAGTGATACCAGGGAGGTTCAGTCCTCTCCAGTTTGGAACAAAACAAGCAGTTGTAATTAGCCTCATGGTAACTACTTGTATGAATATCAAAAAAAGGTCTGGTTATTTGTCCAGAATCTCTTAGATCTGTAAGTTGGGTCAGAAATCAGAATGTCTGGTCAAATCATCAAAATTCTGGCTACAGTGAAAATGTAAGGATTGTTTTGGGGCTATAAACCATAAATATGACTATATTCAGCTTCTTTCTAGCCCAAACCTCCATTAGGTAATCCTGCTGTACCTTATGTCAGTCAGACTCCCCCTCTAAGACAGAGCCTACAACTCAGTAAATGTTGCATTGTTTTAAAACTGAAAATGTTATGGTCCAAGTGAGGGCAGAATCGTGAGGGCTCCAGTAAGATGTTTTGGTAACAGCCTGCTGTCAGTTCTGAGCAGCAGGGAAATGTGGTGCGTGAAAGACAGACTCTGACAAAACCTGTACTCAAATCAGGTGCTGCTGTAGACACCAAATCTGTTGCTTTGAACTGCACTCTACAGGAAACCAGCAGCTGATACTGTCTACAGAGAATTGTGGTTTCTGAAACTATTGAGTGGTCTTTTAAGGCAGTCTCATACAGAGCCTCCATTACAACAGGTAATAAGAGTAAGAGCTTCTTCAGAGAGAAAAGGGGTGAGTTCCTTGGAAAGTACTTGGAAAAGATAATTTCAAATTGTCTTTGTAGGAAAAGATCAAAAAGAAATAGTAGATTTTTATCCCTGTTAATAAGCAATTCAGTAATGGAAACAATGCTGCATGTTCCAGCTACTTCTCAAAGAAACTGGCCCCAGTGTAAAGTCTTCCAAAACAGCCAGGCTAATCCTCAGAGGAAGTGTAAATTAAACAGCAGAATCATTACAGGGCATAGAAAATTATGCAGTCCAACTAAGAAGGACTACTATTGCTTTTTAAATTGGAAGACTCATTTAAATTTAATTAATCAGACCACCGTCATGTACAATTAGAACTGTATCTCTCAGTGATTCTTCTGCTTTGAGAACCACATGACCTTCAGAAAAACAGAGCTGAGCAAATTACTGCTTCTAAATTTTATACATTGAAAATTTGGTGGGTCACCTGCAGATATGACTTTTGGGTATGTTGAAATGGTGACACAGGCAGGCCAAAGGAAATATCCTTCCCCTTCTCCCTGCAGTGTTAACAGATTTGCAGTTGTTTGGGAGCAGCGTGGTAACAGCTCTCATTTTTAGTAAAACATCCCTCCCCCACTGTAAAAGCAGATTTTTCACATCAGCTTCCCTGAAGGTTAAACAATGGGTCAGGGCCAGCTGTTTGTACAGCCTCCTTTTAGTCTCATCTAACATTTGTGAGATCACCTGTAAGCTGGCATAAATAGTCAGGGAAAGCAGCAATGCTGGAAGCAGCTCAAGCTGAAAGTCAGACTAAATGAACTCCACTGCAGTCACAGTCTCAGGTGGGAACTCTGATAAAATGACAGTGTAGAATGACAGCTTAAGAGGAACCTGTGGGTGGGTAGGCATTAAACCTGTCCCAGACACACAGACTCATCACCTCAGTCGCACAAGAAGAGGTTGGTGAAACAGCGCAAAATTATCTAATTGTATTAGGAAGAAGAACAAGTTATCTAATTCATGTGTTGTGCTGCCAGAAATCCAAATCAGAGCTCATAACACTGGAATTTTGGATATCTTAAGACACAGAGCAAAGTGTCAGATAAACTCTCATCTTTATTCAGGATCAAAAGTGACTGGATTTTTTTTGTGGCTATCACAGATTCAGTCCAAATGAATAATGCAAAATTTGATGGTTCCTATTTCCTAAAACCTTCTGTACCATAAACACCAGAGCAACAATATTTGGTGCTGGAACAGTCTCCCAGTCAGCCTCAGAGCTAGATGAAGCAAAATCAACACCACGACTAAAGCAAAGTGAAGAGGAACTTGCAGTGAGCCATATTTATATCTCTAGTTTTATCTTACAGTCAAGAAATTACCAATGGTGTTTGAATTCTCTGTACCTTAGCAATGCTCAGTAGAGAAAAAATATTAAGAATACATAGTGCCACTGCTTACTGAAATAGCTAATGGTCCCTTCACAAGGCAGCTCTTGCCCTAGACTTGATTTCTTTTAGCATCTAAACAGTGCTAAGAAAACCACTAATTAAATTCTTGAGCCCTTGCAAACAGCCACATTCCTATTGTAAACCTTCTTTCTACGAGACAATGAATACAAAACTGTCAGGGCTGTGTCTCCACGGGGGACAGGCTTGGTGAGAGTGTGATAAAACACTTGGAGCGTCTCTGGCCCTTCCTCTCACACAGTGCCCAGAGCAGCTGTTCCCGTAACAGTTCCCAAGCATCCAGAGGGATGGATTTTGCCTAAGCCACAGTGTGAATGGCAGTCTTTGCCATCTGTGATCCACGGGAAGGTTGCATCCTTCGCTGCTCTGGGCCACGCCTCTGTCCTCTCTGCTGATTAGTGTCAGGGAGACACCTGCCTCAGGAAAGGCTGGCTTGGCATGCAGTGCAGCAAGGGATTTGCAGTTGGAATCATAGCTCCATGGCTGCTTTTAAATACGTCGCAGGAAAAAGGGCAGGCATTGCAATGGGACTGGCAGAGTCCCCCAGCTCACATGCACCAGGCTCTGAATGCACTTGCACATGGGAAGGACTAAGGAATACTGTCCTTTCACAGTGATATACTAAACCAGACCCCAAGAAAAGCTGTAATATTGGGACATGCTCCTATTTGTTGATGTTGTTCAGTTTTTCTTACGACCTCTCAGCAAACCTCATTGAAGGCTTTCCAGTGTCCCACTACCCTTTGTCCAGTAGCAGAACTTCTCTGCACCAACTGTACAGATATCTTTCCCTCTCAGTTCAGCAAAGGGCTCTCTGGTAGACCTTGGCCTTGGTCTAATGTGAAGAACACACTTTTTAATAGCTCCCTGGATATGTACCCCAGTGCACACCAAAGTCCAGCTTCTGAGAGGACAGACTCTGGGCAGTGGGTGGTGAGCTGCACACAGATACACAGAAGGATCACTGCTCCCCAGGGAGCCAGCATGAAAAGTATCTGCCAAAGGAAACCCTCCTAACTTCCTGTCAGGGCATGAAAAGGAACGACACTACGACTGACAGAGTGACAAGTGTGGAGGGACAAGTGTGGAATGCCTCACAACAGAGACTGATTTGTTGGTAATGCTCCAAACCCCCTTAATCCCCACAAGGAAGAGGAAGAACAAACAGCCTTCACCAAAGCTGTCACCTCCATGGTGTCCAATACCCTTTCCATATATTCATCAGTCACAAAGCCACATCCCAGACAGGCAGGCCAGTAATTCTGGGGTAACATACACATGGACATCATTTGGGTTCCCTGGGGGATATCTGTTCTACAGCTGGGGCTCCCATTCACTGATAAACTAATTTCCTTAATCATGAGATTGTACCCTTTCTCCTCCAGAAAGATACAAAGAACAGTTTACTTACCAGCAGCAAGGGCCCTGAACCTTCCTGACAGGTTTATGTGGAATCTGTCCTTGAGACTCCAGTGGATGTGATTCCCATCTTTCACATCTATATGACAACAATTTCCAACTGGAAATTTCTCATTCTCTGTCTCTGTTTCTTTTTGTAGGATGGCCATCAGTGCTGTAGCTCAGTGCCACCTCCTGCAGTCAATATATGCCTGAGGAGACAGAATAAATAGTTATTAAACCTACTCTAGATTTGCTGTCATATTGTAACTAAGCACTGGAAATCAAATAAATATATCATAAGACAAGCAGTTAAAATGTCGACTGAAAAAGCAGACTCGGGCAAAATGGCTTAATCTGCAGCATTAATGAGTAACAGATTGTTCCATCAATAGTGTATGAGGAGCAGCATGCAAGAAGGCAAAACTCCTAAAAGTTTCCTGGGACTTGTATCCTTGGAAAAGGCCCAGTTCAGTAGAATACTCGAGAACATGATTAGGGTTAAGTACATGTTTAAATCCCATTGATCCAGCGAGACAGAGGTACAAGCTTAAAAGTTTTTTTTTTTTAATCAAGGCACTTTACTAAATGGAAGAATATTCTGTGCAAAAAGCTCAAAGTCAGAAGCAAGAGCACCTGGGAGGATGGGGCTGTCCAACTCTATGCTGCTGGACAATGCAGCCATCCTGCTGTCCCAGCTGTTAGGAAGAGGGAGTCATAGCCCTGTGTTTCTTTGACAGCCTAAGAACCTTCCCTAAGATGCACCTCCTAAGTCAGCCTTTGTCTGTGCCACACATTATCTTTTTTCCTAATGTAATCCTCAGTATAAGGATCCGACTTTGCCCAGAACCAAGTGTGTGTTCTACTCCCTGCCTGCATGGGCAGAGCTCACATAAATGTCCCAGCACAGGCACCTTGTGCTCCCTGCAGCACACGCACAGTTGCAGATGATCTGTAGCGGTTCCGGGATCCAAACAGGACCAGGGCCACTCTTCACTCATGGAATGAAAAACCAGATTCTTTCTCAAGGAGCTTGCTGACTTAATAAATGCCAAGAGAAAGAGAACAGAGAAATAAACACGAGAAATCTCAAGGTCTTGAAGGACAGAAAGAGAGTCTGAGAAAGGGAGATAGTAAAAACAGACGGATAATATTTTGTCTGGTGAATACATGCACCTAAACCCCAGCAGAAACAATACAGGGATATGGATTTGTGTGTGCAGCCCTGCCCACCAGAAAGGCCCATACCATATTAATTATGTCTGCCATGCCATTAGCTAGATGCTGCAGAGCAAATAATGAAATTGCTTCACAAAAGCAGTGAAGACTACTGGCCAGCTCTTGCTGTGCTTAATTCAGATTGGCTCTGTGTTTCTCATCTATTTTTATTCAGTTTTAACTTATTCCTTTATTTCTAGTGTCTGATCAGGCGAAGCAGAAGTAATGTTCTCCTCCATACACACGCTGTAATCTGTTCCTATTCCCTTAACAACGAGGGTCATTGTGGACAGTGCTTAGGAAAGCAGCAAAAATCAGTGTGATGGGTGCTACTGAATGGCCTGCTCTTCCATGAATGCTTTGCTGCCTAAAGCTTAAGAAGCCACCTGGGGTGTTTAAAGAGAGGAGAAAATGTCATTAATTGGCAAAGCCTTTGGAGCCTAGGGCTTTCATCCAGCTATTAAACTGAGGTGAAGTGAAGCCTCCGGGGTGTTTGTAGATGGATGGAGCTCATGTTTTTCCTTTGTAACAAACAAGTTAGGTAAATGTGCACAAATACAGGGGAAGGGAAGGACATCTCCACCATGCTCAGTGCAAAAATCCTTAATTTTGCCTCCCTGGCAAGACCAATTGTCTTGATGTTTAATCTTTATGTGACCTTTAATCAACCCAGTGGTGTTAAATCCAAGCAAGCTCAGTTCATAGGTGGGATTTCTGCAAAGACAATGGGTCTGCTTAAATGGGTTTGCTTCTATTCATACCATAGTCCCTCTTCAAATTCCTTGGGAAAAGAAGACTGAGTCTGCAGCCTAGAAGCAGAAGGCAGTGATTTCATTTTAACTGCAACTAGAAATCATTGCAATGACCTTGGGTGAGTCAATGACTTCCTGGTGCCTGAGGGAGGAAGGAGCTTTGCCTGCATGAGGGACCATAAGGGCTGGAGGAAGGTATTCTGAGCAAGTCCTTTGACACTCTGGAGGGAAAGGTTTCAGAATAAGACAAGGTCATGGTCCTCCCTCCTCTGCACCTCTGTGCAACTCACCCATCCCACAGGGAGGTTCAATGACAAGGCCCATTGGAGCTGGAGCTGCTGGGCTGACAGGAGGACTCCCACTTTGCCTAAACCCACAGCTACAGAGGTGTGTGACTCTTGGCTTGCATTTCTGCACCTGAGCATGGAGCACTCAGTGTAAGTGCTAGTTAGAAGCTTTCACACATGCCAGGAAGCCACCTTGGTTTGATGCCATGGAATAGACACGTTCATTCTCTGAGTGTTGGGACCTGCCCAAGGATGGCAGCAAACATTTACGAGCACAGGTGTTCCTGGCAGGTGTTTTGTTTCCGAGGAAGCTGCCTTCTGGCTGAGCTGCTGCCAGCCCGTCTATCCGCCTCCCCCATCGCCACACAACCTTGCCTCCCCAGGGACTTTCAGGCAGGCCTATTTCAAACAGCAGGCACAGGCAATGAACACATCAGGCAATTAAATGGCAGATCAATTCGACTTAGCTTCTCTTGGGAAAGCAGCCCTTGGGAGACAGAAGAATGAGGCAACAGGAGACAAAGGCAAAGAGAAAAATTGAGAGGTACAGGAGAGGAGGAGAGCAGAAGAGCCAAGATGGAAACAGCAGGCGGAAGGGGCCATGCACAGTGCGGTGTGAAACCACAACTGCAGGGGAGGAGGCATTCAGGGGAAAAGGGACATGCCTGGCATAGGCAGCATGAGAAAGACAACACTGGGGAGAAGACATAGGAAAGAGAGAGTAAGGGAAGGTAAGAACAAGACAGAGAAAAATGAGACTGGAAGGGGTGGGATAATGAATATAGCAACAGCAGGGAATGGCCTCAACTGTCTACCTGGATATGCAAAACTGTAAGCTTTATGAATTTAGAACCATCAGCAAAAATATATGTATTTGTAATATCCTATTTGCTTTATTTAAACTGATGGAGAATCACTGGATATTGACAGAGGACTTCTCTCCCTGAAATATGCCATAAACTCAGGAGCTTCCTGGTACCAATATGAAAAACAGACAGTGGAACTGACAAGCAGAAGGAAAGGAAAATCAACTGGCTGGTATCACTCCAGCCAGCTGAGTGGAACACTAAAGGAAAAAACCAACATGAACTCCTAATTAGTTTTCAGTTTGTATCTTTAATAATCTGAGATACTGGTAGTACTAACCCACTTAGCAATGCTAGTCGCAGGCCTTCAAGAGTCATGAGTAAACTACCAAAAATCTGAGAGTCCTTTCTTTTAAAAAGTCACATGATTCTTGTTTTTCCTTTATTAAAAAAGACAAACCCAACCCCCCCAACCCAAATAAACAAACAAAAAACTGCCTGTGATATACATGTTCAAAGATGAACTTCTTGGGGAGAGGGAGAACACTGTAATTAGGGGACCCAGAGAAGGTTTGAGAGTCTGCAACACAAAAGGACTTTTCACTGCATGACCTTCATCCTGTCAGACTCCCCTTCAAGAGAAGTGGCCTCTTGCAGGATGTCTCTGTTTGCACTTCCTCCTTAGCTGGGAACAGTGCAAATCCCTCTCTCCCTGCTGCCAAACCCAGTGCTGCTGCTCTGCAGGACTCTGCCCTGTCCTAGGGGTGCGCTTCTCTCACTCTGTTTACAGCACAGCAGGAGCCAGCCACAGGAGGGACATCTAAATGTCAGGGAAGCTGCTGTGCCAAAGGACAGATGAAAGTATCTCACAGTGACTCCAGGGAAGCCATGGCTTTCCAGTTTTTCCGCTAAGGCTCTGTAGTACCATGCTATAAGTTTCTTCTTGCATGGCTTCTATCCAAGCCCATCAAGGCTATTTACATACACCCACCATATTTACAAGAGTGCTGTGAAGAAGCAAAAGACAAAACCAAACCAAACCATGCAATGAGTCAGTGGCAGAAATGCTGATAAACCCAGACTCCTTGCTGTCTTTTTCCTTCTTATTAGGTAGACAATGCTGCCTTTCATCTGCCCCTTTCAACTGTCCTGTCACAGATTTTGAAGAATAAATCTAGGAAGAGTTAATATTTTGGTTTCTGCTTAAACAGAGGAGCCATTAAATCCAACATTAGGGATGACCAGGCAATGGGTAATCAATTGGGAAATCCTAGACCTCATTGCTTCACACCTCAAGGTCAGCACATTATGCCTTTTTTCTACCACCTTTGGCTTTTCTCTTTGCAGGAAAAGAATGAAGTTGCTGAGTCTGAGAATATCTAGCACCAGTTTGTCATACAAGGCAGAATGTGATCATGGTGTTTGTTTAGTTTTCTTCTTCTATTTCCTAAGCCTTGTTTCCTCTCCCACTTCCAGTCCAACTCCACAACTGGCACTGTCCCTTCAGTGGTGACAAATTCTTTTAGTCCCATACAGTCCTGACAGATGTTATTCCTCAGGCCATGAGGTCCATGAAGCAGAGCACAAATTATCAGTTCTTTCAGGGCCCACAGGTAGCTGCCATGGCCAGGCTGAGGATGAATTTACCAGCCAGCTGCCACTTCACTCTCTCTAACCTGGAGTCAGTGATCAGCAATGCCAAAGCACTGAATGGAATTAGATTGCTTGCAGTACAGCTAGGAGGGAGGTAATCACACAAATAGGAAGGTGGAGAGGGAAGAAAGCCAAAACATTCAAACTAAGTTAACAAGAACCAGGAGGGTGGGAGACAATGGGACAACTGGTCTGCTGACTTGCTCTGTCCTGCAAGCATACACACACATACAGACAGATGTGAACATGTACACACACTCCTGTCTGCTAAATCTGGGCATCTGGATGTCCATCAGCTCAACTCTCTATCCCTCCTGAATGTAGGTTCTTTGGCTACCAGATCCCACAAACAAATTGAGCCATTATGTGGATCACACAGACATGAGTAACTGTCTGAAATCTGCTTCTTCCCAAGGTCTGACTCTGTAAACAACTCAACTTTTCAGCCTCTGCTTGTCTGTCCTTCTAAATTTTCCACAGTATTTAATCTGTAAATGGAAGGGGCACATTGGCAGAAGAAGCTGCAGCCTCAGTTCCCTGTTTCTCCACAAACAGAAGCCATGCATGGATTAGAGGTTGCATGCTCCCTAGAGAGAAGGCTGCACAGTGGTTGTGCTGGCACAGAGCTCTGTCACAGCCCTGTCCCCAGCACAGTCCTGGGGGGAGTGGCACCATGGCTTTGGCAGCCATGGCTGCCAAGGGAAGCTTCTCCTGGGGCCGGAATGGAGAACCCGCACAAGCACCCGGAGGAGCCTTAGCAAGGCAAATGTTCCCATCTCTCCTGCCCTGCTGCAGCATTGGCATGATTTATATTCCTAGTGCACAGCTGGAGACAAGCTGGAGCACAGCACTGGGGAATCAAGCAGCCAGTTCCCACAGCAAGGCAGAAATACAGGAGCTGGAGGTAACTGGAAAGGGGAGATGAAGTCCAAACTCTCAGTGAATCCTCACTTCCACTGTTCTTTGTCATGAGACAACAGGACTATGCTGCACCTGCCGAGAGGAGAGCTAGCAGAAATCCTGGCTATGCTGTACTGGCCTTGTTTAAAGCAATCAGCTCTTTCTGACAGGAGTACTCCTCTTTTTTCAAATCATATATTTTGCTATGTCTACACTGTCATCAAGGGTGGCTGCAGCACCTGGAAACAGACCAGAGAAGGTTTTCAACTATCCTGCTACTCCTTTTCATGCAATGCATGAATGATCCAGCTGCCTGCATTCTCTCTCACTGGATTGCTGCTCCTTCTCTCACATCATGAAATTAATTCTTCAGTGGACCCCCAATATGGCTTTTTCTCTCCAGAATCCTCATCATCATGGTTCTTCTTAGCACCATGGAGCTGTATCCAGTTTTGACAGAATTTAATGGACGCTTTCTCCCACATATCCACCATTAAACAAAAGGAGCAGATAAATATGATAAATATTAAACATGAGGAATGTATCTCCAGGTAATAAAAGCTGGCTAAGCTTTGTAGACGCACTTCTCTGAGGCACTTTCTATAAAGGTTGGTCAAGACTCTATAGCTTGCGTCAAGACCTACAGGTTTTTCAAAAGACAGTTCGTGGAGATACTAGACCTCAAGACTGGAGGAATATGGTAAGAACTTCACATGTGCTTTGGTGCTGGCTGCAAGAAAGCCATTGTGCCCTTTGTGTGTACCCTGGAAATTCACAATCAAGGACCCAGCATGAAGACATTAAAAATAATAATAATAATAATAAAAATCAATAATTAGTTGGCTTTGAGTCTGTACATGTTTGTGCTTCCACATCTTTCTCCACAGGTAGACAGGTTAGAAACTGACATTTTAAAAAATGAAAGGAGAGACTCACATAATTGCATGACCCGAGAGCTTAGACTTTAACATCAGATTTTACAAGGCTTACAATAAAAATGTGGTGACTGGTAGCATGGGGGATTCACATTCCTTTCTTTGTGCAACAAAAAGAGAGGAGAACATGCACACTCCAAATACCCCTTGTCACCTGTGTTCTTCTTGATCTTTTTGAATTTATTGAGCCTGTCAGCTACAATGGAAGCCAGTTCCACATGTGATCCCCCAGTGGTAACATTCACAAATAGGTTTGCAGTGTGTGACACCACCCCTATAATAAATGCTGTGGTTTATGAACTATTCCTAGGGCAGAGGAAAAGGAGCACTAAAAATTGATATAAATGACACTGGCCACGCTGCCTGGCTTTATGTCCTGTCTTTTTATACACCCTCTCCTATTTTCTTCAATATTTGTTTCTTTCTAAAATCTTTACCTTCCAAAAGTTCTATATTTTAATTCTACCTTCAGTCTTTTTTCTCTGCGGTGATTCTGATTTATTTTTGTTTCTCCATCCCCTCTTCTGATTCCTTCCCTTTAGCTGTCTTTTAGCATTTTGTAATGTATAATTTTTCTTCTATGTCAGGTTGGCACCAACAGAGTTGCGATCAAATCTTTTATCCTGAGGGATGCAATGTCTCTGTAAAAAGACTTTGTGCCCTGCCAAAGCAGAAAGATTCTCTCTGCACCATCATTTCCAGACATGCCAGCTTCTTGAGCCCAATTTGCTTTCTGTGTAATCACCTTTCATCTGATTGCTGCCCTTGGTGACAGACAATACCTGCATGTCCCTGTCCTCGTTACTGTGACTTGCTGATCTACGTGTGCTGGGGAGAAGCACATTGTTACCTAGTGCTGCATGTGGACTGTCATGCTGGACTGGGGCTCTTCTGTTCTGTCACCAAGCCCAGCTCTGTCATTTACAAGTCTGTCACTCTCTTATGGACAGAGCTGAGGAGTGTACAGCACCCAGGAACAGTTCAAACTATCATATACTCATATACTCCCTCGTGCCTGCAAAGGGCTTTCCTGGCCCTTTCTCAGCTCTCAAGTAAAAAAAAAAAAAAAAAAAAAAAAAA
>VZRV01010292.1:648776-737586 GCA_013398115.1 Falcunculus frontatus | reverse complement strand
AAAAAAAAAAAAATTAAATAATTCCTTTTTTTGCAGAAAATTCCTAATTTCCCAATGGAAATTTCCCTATGTTCTCACTTATCTGGCCAATTCTGGAGTAGTAAGCCCTAACACAAGTCTATCAGTGCCTGGTATGTTATGTTGCTGAATTTTGGTCAGTGAGAGTTTGCAGATGAGGCCAGAAAAAACAAGCCCATGCTCTGAAACAAGTCAATCCCACAGACTTCCAGCTTCTCAAGGTCTGATGCGATGGGGCCTGGGGTACTGAAGTGACTCTAGGAAACCAAGGCTTCGGTGATCTGGAGCCACAAATCCCAAATCAGTAACCACATCTGACCTCCCCAAGCCTCCCTGATGTGTGAGTGGATCCAGCACTCTCTTCCCTGGCTCTCTTCCCTGCTGTGTGCTACTGCCCGTACTGAGGGACTCAAAAAAGGTGTGGAGCATCCTCACCTCCCATTGCAGCAACAGAGCCGTGGTCACTCCCCGAGCCAGGGTCAGGCCTTGCCTGCCTCCTGCTGTGCTGCCAGCAGCTCTTCTCGAGCAGGGCGGCTGCTCTGGAGCGGCTTTATAGCTGATGCATTGTATTTGCATAGGCCATTGTCATTATCGGCGCGGCTCCTTGCAGCTGGCATCCTGACTGGAGAAATGTCTTCTTTAAGGAGAAGCATGAACGACGCAGCTAAAGATAAAAATAACAATAATTTTACTAGATGAAACTTCATGTTAAGCACTTAAAAAGCCATAAAAAGTCAATTTTCTTTCTTTCAATTATTTTGCTTATTCCATTTTTGAAATAAAAAAAGAAAGAAACGATTAAAAAAAAACGGGGAAAAGGGAGAGAATTTTCCTAGTTAAAAAGATTTTCTCATCAGGACTCAATGTCTTCATCATTTGTCACCTCTCTCCTCATTGCCCCCCAACCATACTTAGGTCCCACTCCCTGTGAACATGAAAATAGCCATTGTCAGGCAGGGCTGATGCTTCCTGGAATGAGGAATGGAAGGGAAAGGAGCACTGATAAGTCCTGAGTGCTTGCTGCCTCTTTCAGCACACAAGCAGCTTTTCAGAGAAAAGGAAAAAGATAAAGCCAGAAATTACTGCTCTTGCACAATATATGCCAAGTTCATAAGAGCAGCATTTAACACTTAATCAAAATGGTTTGACAATGTAAAAATTAGGTTTTCAAATGTCATTAGTGCCTTATAATAGGTTCAATTTATATCACTCCCATCCCTGTTTTTTTCATCTCTGCTAATTGTTTTTATTAATTTCTTTCATTTTTTACACTGTTGTCTTGTTGGTTTTAATTTTTAATTATCATAAGACTTTTTCTTTTACCTTGTTAATTAGTTTAGGTTTGAAAAGACTGGTTCTGTCATTCTTTTCCTTCAAGGGCAGCTACAAGAGATTTTTATGCTAGTTCTTTTCCATTGGTAGGCTCTCCTCTGGGCTAATTTGGGAAAAAAAGCACTTGCTTTTAGGGCAGTCTAAGCACCTTTTTTGTAGTGTGATTCACACAAATGCTCCCTTATATTGACCTGTAAATTTCCTTCTACACTGGCATGCAGGATTCATTTGGTACTGGCATAGAAATTGTACCTCTGTTCTACAGTTGATATGCAGACGCTTTTCCGTTTGGAAAAAGATGAAAGCTCTCTTCTGCTCTGGCTTGTAAGGCCTTTTCTGTATGGGCTCTCCTTTCTGTCACCCATCGAACACAGGCACACACACCATTTCTTTTCTCTGTCCATGTACAAGAATGTTCCAAGTCTTGGTTATCACAGGGCTGCAAGATGTCATTTGCATGGAGACGTATATTGGCATCTTGTTGGGTTTTTTTCCGCCAGTATAAATGGAACTGGTTCAAATAATTCCACTGACATTTTGGGGAAACGATTCCATTTTGGGAATGGTTTTTGGAAAAACCATTTTTTAGGAAAATGCTGACGCTTGGTTGTACTTGGCATAGGAATATACTTTGGGTCTTCAGAGGAAAATCTAAAATAGTGAAAACAAAAAATCTAGGCAAAAAATACAAGGGAAAACAATAATTCTCCAACTCCCTTTACATGAAGACAGATGAAGAAACACTTGTGGGAGCTCACCCCAGGGTGACTTCTTGCTCCTGAAGGAAACCAAAGCTGTTAAACATGGAAACTTTGGAATCTCTCTCCCATTGCCAGCAAGAGCAGGCTGTGGTTTTGCACCGATAAAGCTGCATTACTCTGGCACCACAGAGACACGTGGAAGTTTGTCCTTACTCTTGCATTCAGTTCAGTCCTACTGACTGGAAGATCCTGCCTTCACCTTCCTCCTGCCTCTCCTGCCCCCTGACTGCTCTGGAAGGGCTAATGGGGCAGGAAACCCTTCACTTATAGGGACCATCTTAATAGAGTCCTGGTTTTCTTCAAAGTACTACTGGCAGAATTCCTCCTTGTTCTCTACCATTTGAGATGAGTTAAAACTGCTGGTGTCCAAAAGGATCTTTGCAGCAGCATCTCTTGTATGGCAACCCAAGTCCTCACAGTCAAGCTGTGAGGCATGAGCTGCGTGAGTTTTATTCACTTGGCCTTTAATGGTGTTTTAAATTCTTCCTGTTGGGCAGGCTTGTACTCTCATGTGCTGCCTAGAGGTCTACACTGTCTACTTCTCCTCCACCCACTGCAGCTCACGTGTTTTACCCCTCAGCCTGTGGATGCAAACGCAATTGCTTCTTCCTTCCTGCTTAGCCTGGAGATCCGTGTAAATGACACAGAGCAGATCTCAAATTAAACCTTCAGTGGCAGTGCTCATGGGCAGAGTCCTACCTGACAAAATGCCAATATGCTGCCTGGAGACCTCTGAGTCTGTGTAATGTTCTGCTGGCCCCAGGCAGCTTTCTGCTCTGTGATGGACAGGCATGGCTTCATCAAAGGTTCTCCAGAGCCTTAAATAAGGAACAATACAACCTGTACCCGTGAGATGCCAAGAACCTACACAGATGCCCAGTAAGAGGAAGACCTTTTACTCGCCCCTCTCTATATTTAGCAGCATTCCCAGGCAGTGTTTCTAAAATTACCAGCTGCAGTAATGTGATTCATCCCCCCATCACCGCCAGCAGTGGATAAGAAGAGTGTAAATGACATGCAGGGGAAAATCATGAGCAGTATAGCCCAAATCAGGACTGTAATGGTATAGTCTTTGGTGCCCGTATTGACATCTATGCCAGGCTTTCAGGGAGAAGCAGTTACCGATCTCAGAATCTGTTGTCTCTCACAGCAGTAGGTGGGAATGTCCCAAGCTGCAAGAGAAAAGGCTCGAGATTGTTTTCAAACCATGGTTTTGGGCAAGTCTGGTACAATGAATAATGACAAAAGATGTGCACAAATTGTTGTTGCAAGGACACTGTGCTGCTTGGGATGTGAATGCTGTCACTAGAGCAGGGCCTCTGCTATCTAGGAAGGGTCTCCATCTGTAGCTAATCAACAGCAGACAGGCAAAGCATCTGTATCAGCTGTGGGAACCCATTCCTGAGATGGAAAGAACGGATGTTGTGGTGGCTGTCATAGACTGCCCTGAACCAGTCTGGAAAGAGGCATTACTGTGGAATCAGTCCAAGAGCTGGAGCTGTTACGGTAAATACCATAAACATCTAAATCTTTTAGGAGGTTCAGTCTGCATATCTGAGCCATTATGGGATATTAACTAAAATGCTCATTTGAAAAATTACCCTGTGAGCCACTACAATGTAGCAGAGGAGCTGTTTTGCTCAGATAAATAATAATTGAAAACTGAGGCAGAAACCTGCAGCCATATCTGCCTGTGTTGTGATCTTGTCAAATCTCATCACCTAATTACTAACAGGCCTTGCTGGGCCGTGGAAGAGACCTGCAGGAGAGGCAGAGCCTGAGAAAACAGTATTTATTATTCTGAGGGAAAGCTCTTCTTTCAGAGTTGGTGCTGAATGAATCCCTCAACAAAATTAAAGGGACCTGGGCCTCTTACAATGCTTAAAAAGAAATTTAAGTGCTGAAATTCTTAATTACCATTCCCTCTAAAGATCCTTGGGCCATGATGTGCTATTTATTCTGTTTGTCCTGATCAAATTAATATTTGAGAATTCTTTTCCACCTCTCTGAAACATCCCTTCTTCATCTCATCTATACAACAACTTCAAAGCAAAACTGGGCTGTTCTCTTCTTCATACTTCCACACAGATTCCCCTGTGCTTTCAAAGAGCTGTTCCACAGCCAGGGGGTGATGGTTATTGCCACGCATATTGGCAAAGCACACTTGGGCCCTTTGGGATGAAAGCACATATGTTTACTATAAGAAATTATGTCACTTTTATTGTCTCCTGTTGTGACAAGTTGTTAAAGACTAGAAATGAGGGCAGTAGTGCCATTAGATAGAGGGAGGAGGTCTTGAAGATATGTAAAACTCTAACACGTGCTGCAGACTAGTTTTCCAGCTGAATTTCTCTTTGGCAGTTTGCTTTGGTGACCAATATAAGTTCATATTCATCCACTGTTGCAATGGCTACAGGCAGTACAGAGACAGAAGGAAATCCCCTCTGTGCACTTTACAAACATCTTGAAAAAACTTCAAACCAAGATAAATATCCACAAAATGCTGCATAAGCCATGCACACAGAAAAGTATAATTCCAATGGGTGGCAGCAGAGCCAGGCAACATTTACATTTCTTTGGCATTTTGATAAAACTTAGGTAATAGAGAAGTCATAAGAAGACAATGGCCTCCATTTCCTTTAGCACAGAGGAAGAATATGAGACTGATGGAAAAGGAGCTGAGTTTTTGATGTGAGGGGCTGAAATACAGCAACCCAGTAATCCGCACTCCCCCCCTCTCGCAGTAACATTTACAATCTATGCATAGTTTCCTTCATGGTATTTCTTCTATTCAGATAATTTTCATTATCTTCACAGAAATACCACGTATTTCCTTTAGGGATTTTATTAATTTCCACCCATCCTCTCCAGCCCCACACTGGGTAGCATCCAAAGAAGGCAATGGGAGCCCCAGCAGGACTAGAACAATGAAAGGGTTAACAACTCCTTCCCAGTGTTGGGGATAGGGGATATAAATTTTAAAATCAAAGAGAAATACAGTTATGAAGCAATTTTATTCTCTATTAACCCAATCAATGGAAGGTTCCCGTAAGCCATTACCAGGGATTTCAAATGCAGAAGATGTCGTGAGGGGTTAAATAAAGATGTTTCTTTGTTCATTAGTACTGACAGCTCAGGGAAAGCGAAGGAAGGAGGGAAGAAGGGGGAGAGAGAGAAAAAGGAAATTCAGGGTTGGGATACAAGGAGAGAAGAAATTACCAACCAACATGTAAATTGTATAAAATTCCTGTATGGATATAACAAGATATACTAAGGCAGTGTATTAAGTCATGCATTAGGGAGAGGAAATTACGTGGGCCAATATTCCAGGCCTCATCCTGCTCAGTGGTGAGCCTGGAGGTGACCTTGGAATATCAAATCCAGATTTACACAGCGTGAACAATGGTGATGAAGGGATAACTGTGCCCATGCTTGTGACCCAAAAAACAGTTGAGCCTCCAGCAAACATCAGTCCACATAGCAGCGATCAGTACTGAATCTTCTCTCCCCTGCCGGAAAACCTCTAGGAGAGGGGCAGAGCTGATGCAGGAAAAACCCCTCTCCCAGGGACTCTTGACAGCCTTCCTCACTACCATATGTAGGCCTAAACAATATTATCTAACAATTTTTAAGTCTTAAGATTCACATACAATGGCAGCAGCAGTCAACGAAAAATAACTCATTTATAAAAGGAAGTTCAATTGCATCATCCATCTTCAGTAAAAATTCAGTATTTCCCAATACAAGTTGTTTTGATTTAATGAGTGGGGAAATCATCCCTTTCCTACTTCCTAGCATGCTTATTTCTTCAAATGAATCCTGCATCATTGGAAAGCAGACAGAGAAATGTTAACAGAAATGCTGGGAACTGCTGCTAACATAGCCTGGAAAAGCATCCTCACGGGAGGAGGAAGGAAGTGTGAGCAACCCCCTGTTCTCCCACAAGGTGTGCGGTGCTCTGCTTGCAATCTGCATCTGGCTTTCAGCTCTAAACTGGAAATTTAGATCATATTGCTTTTTATCACAAAGGGGAGACTCAGCAGAGTTTCCACCGTGGAAAAAGGCCAGAGGTGTGTAAGAGCTCTGTAGCTGGCAGAGGAGCTGGGAGGAAGCATGGAGTGATGCTGGTGGTAAATAGTATGTGGCCAGCTCTTGGAGAGACCTCTCACTTCTCATCTTCCAGAGTTTTTGATGAAACTGGTGTAGCTCTGCCTGAGGAGATAAGACCTCTCCTTGGTCATCTGGGTGTGTTTAATTTTTCTGGAAATCTCCCTTTTCCCTTCTGAATTCTTTAATTTCATACTAATGTAGTCTCCCTGTGCTGTTTACTAACCACATACAGGCAGCTATTCCCTCTGCTTGCTCAGGACATTATTAAAATGCCTGCCCACCCATGCAGCCAAACACAAAGGGGGCTGCTAATGGCATCTTTCTTTTGAAGTGAATTCCCAAAGCTTTTATTTGGTTCATGTTCCTCCCTGATAAAACTCTCCTGTCTCTCTCTCGATATGGGGCACTGTTATCTAGTCTCACTTGGGGGTGCCAGGAGCTCTGAGGCTGATCTGGGGAGTGCTCTACCTCCCGTCTGGTGAGGAGGAAAATCCAGGGACCACAGCACAGCGCTTCCACTTCTCCTCCACGGGACATATGACCACCATTATTCTTGAGGCAATAAGGAATGTGCATAATAGATCAGAAAAGCAGGAAAACAGCCAACCTACAGCTGTAGGGAACAGTTTGAATATCCTAGGACGAACCTGCAAGATAAAGTTGGGGGACAGGGATTCACAGACAAATCCTGGACATTGCAGTGCAGCTTTGGGACACGGCAGCATTATGGTAAATACAAAACTACTGTGTTCATTTCTGAGATAATGTGTTTATACAGACAGATAGATATACTTTAGGAGAGAGGCACAACTCAGAAAATCATATCCATACATTTTCACCTCAGATTCTGATGTGGTAGTCAGTTCTGCAACTATAAGGCATTTATGTTTCTCAGTATTGCATCTAAGCATATAACATACTTGTTAAAACATACAGAAAAGCAGCTACTTTGTGCCACCGGGGCAACCTGCTACAGAGGACACGTGCACTGGGCTGTCTCTGACCTGGAGAACTTCATTTTGTACTTCTTGTTTCTTTCTCTAAAGATTGTGAAATCCTTCTGGTTTTTCTTTGGTAAGTGTAGAAACAGAAGAATGAGATCAAGGCTCATAGTTGGGACCCACTCTTTTGTAAGACAGTGCTTTACAACACAAAATGTTGTTTGCATGTCCCTTTGGGAATCCCCTGGAAGAGAAGCAAAGATGGGGAACAAACCCCTGCTGGTTGCATTTTCTTGGTACTCTACCACGGTCTGATTTGACTTCACAGTTTAATCCAAATAGACAGCAATCTTTAAGGGATTCTAATCCATTTTAACAGGAATTTGAACATCCACACTGGGAAAACTTCAGTTTTCCATCATAAACACAAACTATGTCATTGCTAGATGAACCATGAAAAGCCCATTTTGGGAATAAGGTGAACATTTCAGGGATGTTACCAATTCTATGATCCAAAACATGCTTAATTGCCATTGAGAAGTTATGTCTCCTTTTAAGAAGTCTTGATCTTCAGAACAATTAATATAGTGCAAATATTTATGTAGATGCTAGAGTTCAGGAACAGGGGTTAACAGTCCTGTCATTTTCATTCCAAAGATGCGCTTGCTGTACTGTAAGGAGCTGAGAACTGGTGTGAGCATCCTGGCCTGTGAACTCAGGAGTTCCCCAAAGCCTGTATCCATTCCCACCTCCTCACAGAGGCACTGCTTCAGCACCTTAGAAAGCCTCCTTGAACACAGGGGATGTGAGCTCTAATGGGACGGGAATGGGTTCTCCTTTCCTACCACCCTACTGAGGTTTCATTCTTCCCCTGCTGAGGCTGGGTGAGATGTTTCCATTGAGTTCACTGATTCAGCAAGATCCAGCCCTTGGTCTTAAATAACTAAAGACTGCAAACTGAATATTGTAGCCATGGCAACAGCCAGCTCAACTTTAAACCCTCTGATATATAAAAAGGCAATTTTCTTTATTTTTTCTCCTTGCATTTTTATATTTCCAGAACTTACAATGGTAATAATGGCCTCAGGCCCTAACCTCCACCAGCCAGCCATTAACTTCATGGAAATGCCTTCTCCATCAGCCCCTATTGTCAACAGCCAGCACCATTCCACAGACACCGTAGGGTCTCACCATGCTAACACGACTGGACGTCTCAGCTGTGCCACAGCCCTTTGCAATCCTGCTGCAGACTTATTTCCTGATCATGACAAGTGAGCTGGGACTCCATTTAGAGAGGCTGCAGGACTCTGCGGTGCTCCTAACTTCCTCTTGGAAAATGGGGAACAAAACGTCTCTCATCAGACTGATTGCCATTGTGTCCTGCACACATAAGCTCATGGGTAGATGCACATGTCTCTGCCCTGCCCCTCTGCCTTCCAGGCTCATCCATCTTTCTCTGAGTGAAGCAGGAATACTTTCATGTCTCAGTTTTATTTGGTGTCCTGTTTGTGCCTCAAAAGCTTTGTCAAAGCCATTGTGAAACCACTGGAAATAGTGGGAATAGCTCCTTGCTAATGCTGCTAAAGCACAGGTGCAAAGGGATGCAAAGGGACCTTTTGCATTTTAGGATCTTTTTTTTTTTTTGCTCTTTCTCAAATTCTTTCTGGAAACTTTGCTTCAAGAGCTAGGGCTGGATTAACACAAATTAACTGTTTAGCATGTATAAGACACTGCCTGCCTATTCATAACAGGAACAGAAAACCTCAATCCAGTTTTGTCCTTGAATTTGTATGTGGCCAGTGGTTTAACTTTTGTGCCTCAGTTTCTCCTTCTGTTAAAAGGGAAAATGATACACTTCTATCTCTTCTAATGGTCATGAAATTAATTTCCCTGTAATGCGTGTATAGTATGTAGAGATGGTAGGATGAATGGCAATGGTAGCAGCTATTATTATATATCACTTTCAGCAGATAGCAATTTCTAGAGTAGGTTAAATTCTGGCCCAAAAAGTACTTGACTGTGTCTCTTTAAGGTCACAAGCTATTATGAGTTGAAGACTAAAATGCTTTGTATATGATCATGAATAAATGAATTGAGTATCTCTGCCCGGCAATGTGGGATATGGAAACGATGCTGAATATCATCAGCCTGAACTATCAACATCCATCAGCTTTCCCCTTGCTCATCTCTCAGCTGTCGCAATATGAAACCCACTTTCCCCCGAGATTTCAAACGACTAGGGCTAAACAGCAAAAAAACATTCGGTGACTAAATTTGCCAGAGAAGGTCTCAGTCACGAATGACTAAAAACAAAATTATAGAGCAATCTCAGCTGACTGAGAGCAGAATGAAATGTGATTCATTTTCATCCACCCGGCAGGGACTGCAGGGAAAAAAAGACTGGATTAACCCCTTCTCTGCTAGCAATGCCCATGTTCCCTGGGCTGATGAACATGTAGTTTGCATTCCTCAAATATTAGGTCTTCTGCTTGTTTTGTAGGGGAACTCATAGCTTTTATTACTCTGGTGGACCAGACCAGTAGGAGGACTGTGCTAAAAAGATTAGTGCGCTATACTTTGATATCATACACAGTTTATAGGAACATAACCATAGACCCTACTGCCCTCTACCAAGTAAGACATGACTGCCTGCCCCTCAAAAAATCTTGTAGTCCAAAGAGGAAAGACAAAATCTGGACAATGAGATGTGGTGGTGGGATAAAACATTTGTCAGCAAGGCAGTCAAAGGTGTCAGGACTGCATTGCTTCGCAGGACATAAAGAATTGGAAGATGGGGAACAGAGGTGGATAATGACATGGCTTTCTGAATGCTTACAGCAGGCATTCCTCACACATGAAGAGCAGCAGGGGAGAAAACATGGAGATGGTAGTCTGGAAGTTTGACTAGGAGACAATGGAGCCTGATCTCATGGGAATATGGGTGGATGCTTTGGGCAGAAGCTATTGCTGCAGGCTTTCTCATCCAGTCTGCACTCATAAGCTTGGGATCACCACTGGACTCAGCCTCAGGGAGGAAATAGTGCTGAGGCTCTGCTGCTGTGTGGGACCCTGGGGTGAAGCTCCCCAGGCAATTTCTGACCCTTACTGGAAGGGGACAGGTGAGACACTACGGGAGTTGAGTTACTCCCATGACAAACACCAGCACCTGAAGGCTATGTTAAGGTTGGTCATATGCACCAGGTGGTTCTGTGTTCTGGCTGATCACCTGCTCAAATAAATAAAATAAAAGCATGTCTGCTGCCCCTAGCCCAGAAAAAATGTTTAAAGAAAGACATCAAAGTAAGAAAAATTGCATTTTTATCAATCAACATCTCAGATGATCTTTCCTTCAGCATTTTCTCTACACTTTTCCTAAAAGCAGAGTAGATAAAGTAACAAGTCAAGCAAAGGTTCTGAAAGGTCATATAGTGATCTCTCTGGCAGCAGAAGCCAAGGACTTGTCCATAAGTCAGCCTCCCTGAGGAAGCATTGCTCCTGAGGTCAGAGACTGACCTAGGATATGACAGTTTGGGCAAGGGTTGCTCCTTGGGTGTCGGATACCCTCCACATCAGCACTGCACTGTAAATCTCTGTATAACCACAGCAGCAGAGTCATGATACAGCAAGTGAAGCTAATGGATGATGAACTGAGAGTGAAGTGGTAGCACAGGTGAAGTGCTGGAGCAGGAGCAATTTACTCAGAGCTGTACAAATGCTGGATAGAAGGCAGACTTTCCCTGCCATCTTTTGAGAACACTAGATAGAAAGCTCCCTAAACAACTACCAGATTAAATCAAGAGGTCAAGCCATGGGCAGTTGACAAAGCAGGATCTTTGTGATTCAACAGCTTGTAGATGGTACAGGAATGGTCCAAGACAGGCTTGGCTGATGCCAATGCTTTCTGCTTTATGCACACTGTGGTACAACTTATATGCTTGATTTAGTTTCCTTCCATAAATGGAAAAAATTGTCATGAACCTTAAAAAACATGTTTTAAAATCATCCAGTTTTACAGCTTATTTAATAAATTAATAGTTGGTCAGTTTAGTCATATGACTGTGCTTTTCAAACAACATCAGCTAAACTCTTAAGCTGAGTGAGAAACAGGAGGAAAAAAAAAAAGATGAAAATACCAAAATTGTAGGTATTTGTGTTTGCTGGGGTGTTACAGAGAAAAGAAAGCTCTGTTAATATGGGAAGGTTAGGGTCTGCCTTGGCCAAACGTAGCATCTCAGCAGGGCCATGACTCTCAGTGGAATTACCATTGCTGCACTGCTTCCCCTCTGTAAAACTGGCTTACACAGAGCTGGCTCAAGTTTCCTGGCTTGGCATGGTGGAGCTGCATAAAGAAATATCCAAAGGTTCCCACACTGCATTTCCAGCTTGAAATTTGTTCTCTCACCTCTCTTTTAAGCCAGCTTATTGTGTTGATTAGATCTAATGAAAAAGATTTTCTTTCTTTTATGGTTAACAAAACACCAACATGCCTGTAACTAAATAATAGTAGTTGGCCAAATCCTTACATGGATAAAATACCTCCTGAACACCACAATGGTTATCTTGTTCTCTGATATACCCAAACAAATCCATTATCTTCAATGGAGCAGCACTTGTATGATGGAGGGAAGAAAAGAAATTTGGCCTAACAAGATTCTTTCAAGAGAAGTGACTGAGTAAAAGGTTTGTGAATTTTGCTGATTACCAGTTATTTTAGGAACCATATGCACAGGCTCTTTCTGACTCATGGAGCTGTCAATGAAGGGCAGCTGTGCAACAGCAGATTTGAGCCCAGGAGTCTGGGTATGACTTTGATTCACAGCATGATCTTCTTCAAACCACTTCTCTCTGGGGTCAAGATACTGTGTGAAATAGGGTTGGTAGTATTGCCCCTCATTACCCAGTACTTATAGATCCCTGGAAAAGATTGCTGTGCTGGTGCAAAACCAGGAGTCCAAACTGCCTGGCTACCCTCAGAGAGCCTGAAGGGGCAGGATAAGGCAGGCTGCACCGGGCTGGACTTGAAGGTGGGAGGTCCAACGTGGTCTCCTTTATGTAGCAAGAGACACAGTGATAAAAGAAGATGCACAAAAGCTTCCCAATGTTTGGCTTAAAATGGGAAGGTATTTGCCATTTCTAAGTACATATAGCATTTGCTTTGCTTCTAATTTGCTTCGCTTGCTTAAAGTAAAGCCAAAGAATGCAATTAGGATTTCATGCAGATGAAGTCCCGCTATGTTTTGTGAAATGAAATCTATTTCCTTGACCTGGAACCACACGCCACAACCTGTTCACTGCACGAAGAGAAGTTGTAATAGAAATTTGTATCAAAATAACACCCAGAATCACAATCAGCATCATTTTCCCTTGCTAATCTGTGCTGGTTAGATACACACTGAGTAGAATTACTTGACTAAGAACTTGTCAGCCAGAGAAAGAGGAAACAAGCAGAGAAGTGCTGTGACCCAGGACAACACAGCATGCCACTGGCAGACAGGGGAAGGGGCCAAAGTATCTGAAGTCCTCACTAAGTCCTAATTTCTGCCTTTCCAGAAGAAATATATTGCTATTTTTCCTGTCAGACAGTTTGCACAAAATAGTATTTTAGCATAAGATTATGAGAATAAAGCTGTTGATGAGACTGCATTGAATTTGTTGAGCAGTATTTGCAGGAAACCAGGGGAGAGTTTTCAAAATGTCAAAACAGTTCATTTTTGTACAAAATGTTTCCTTATTGCTTTAAAATATCCTTTGCTAAAGAAATTGATCTGAAGTAAAAACCGGAAAAATAACAATGCGGGAAAAATGGACAAATAAGCTGAGAAGTAAAAAAAATATTGTTTGGCTCCCACAAATACAGAATTTCAATTCTAGTGTTTTTTGGTTGAGCCACACAATCTATAAATTCATCATCTTCCCAACCCTGCTCCTGACATTTTAAGCCATGTGCCCTCCATTGGAGAGATGGTGTCAGCTCCACATCATTACATACCCTGTAACTCCAGGGACAAAATTGTGGTTGGAACAATCTACATGGGAGTTCTCGTGAGCACAGTTCTGCCACCAGTCTTTTCCTGGGCCTCCTGTGCTGTGAGGAATTAATATTTTCTAGTATTAATTAAACAATTATTTTTCACCTGCAGCTCAGCTGTTGAATAAACACATGGGAAGATGGAAGGCAGCTCCTTCTGATGTCCAAGAACATTTATGCAGCCAGGTAAACTCTTCTCACATCATTCCTCCTGCTTTCTTATGGGCTATGTCAAATTTGGTGATAACTGACACCAAAACCACACTTGTGCTGAAAGGCCACTTGCAAAATGAATGGAAACTTGCAATCCAAATGCAAAATGATAATCAAAGACATAAAAGACATAATCTGTCTTTGTATTCAGTCTGTGGTTCCAGGGGACCCCAGTCACTTTAATTACCACACAAGATTGCAGTGCAAGTGGGAGTAAAGGCCTGCAGTTCCCCTTGGAGGAATTGGTGTGTGCTCCTGTGACTGAGGTTAGACACATAGGAAAGGGAAATTTTCAGGACCAGCTGCAATCCCTTCTTTGTCCTTTTTTCCGAAATCAAGGCAAACTGGTTTTGTGCAAAGCACAGCTTCATGCCCTGGGTAGAAGTAAACCAGGTGAAGATGTGATGGCATGACTGCACACAGCCATTGCACAAGTCCTAAATATAAATTTGGGCAGCTGCACTAATTTGAACCTTGCACTGCTGGCACTCAAGCAAGCTCGCCTGTGTTTGCCTGTGCTGCAATTGCACCTGACAATCACATTGCAGACGCGGCTTCAAGTGGCACCTTGGTGGCACCACTTGTGCAGACACCCCTGCCACGTTGCATTGCTCCCATCCCTCTGTCTCCAAAACAGCCGTGTCTGGTGGTCATTGCACCTGGCATTCAGCCTGCCCTGTGCTTCCTGAGCCACAGCTCCCCACAGCCCGGCCAGCAGGCTCTGTCCCATTGGGGTTTGGGAGGGACTGACCACACACAGACTCAGAGTAGGGAAAACCCACAGTACTTGGGGTGCAGTGGGACCATGCCCATGTTATGTGTGCAGTTCCAGAGGGATGTTGCCAAGTGATGATCTGGCAATGAGGAGAGAACTTAGGCATTACTGGTGACAGAGGAGGAGCTTGCTGGTCTGCACTGGTACCAGCCTTCTCTCATTCCACATTGCACAGAAATATGTATTTAATTAAGAGTTGTATGCTGTGCACAACTCTCCTGAGAGATGGGCTGGAGCTCCCACAGAGCCACCAGGCATTTAAGGAGCAAAGGGCCTCAAAAGAAGGATAGGGCTTGTTTGTTTTTCCTTGTTACCTGGAGCATTTCCATCTCAGACTGCCTAATTTAAAGTGCTTCCAAGCCTGTGCTCTCTGAAGGCCTGGCCCCATTCAGCTCACGGAGATGGAAAACAATTTAGGTCTCGCAGCTACAGAAGGGTGATGCAGCTGATAAGGGAACTTCAAGGTTAAATAAACTGTTTTGTGGGCAGGGGATTGGGGAAGGATCTCCACAGAGCCAAGGAGCAAGGTGGGGAAGCACAGGCAGTGGAAAATGGGCAGGATGGAAACACTTCCCTGAACCCAGAGAGACTTGTCTGAGGCAACAGCAAACAGAGGGCTTGGAGACATGATCCACAAATAACTCACTATTTTTCGTCATTACTCTTGGGCCTTGTATAAGGGAAAACAGAATATGATTTTTGGTTGGGCAGTACTATAATAATTGAAAGGTAAATTAATTTTATTTTTTAAAACACCTTCATAGCATCTTCCAGTCAAAAACTCGCTGTGCTTTAGTCCTATCACCTTAGTGATGCCAAAAAGAGAATCAGGGAAATTCCTATATGAGGGGATGTCTTCTCTGTAATATATTTGCACAAGCTTTGTCACACAAAATGACATTCACCCTGCAGGGAGGCAAACAAACCCTTTCAATCAAACAGCCCAAATGCAATGGCATTACACATTTGCCCTATTTGCATGGCACATCTGTTAGAACTTTGTATCACCCAGTACTCTATCATCACACTGCTGTCCAAAGGAAGAGAGCTTATCATCCTCACATCACACATGAGGAAATTCTGAGGGAATAAGCACATTGCCTGTGGTGTACTACAAAAAGTCTTGGAATGGACCTTATGGGGTGCTGCCCAATTCTCCCCTCTAGATGTCAGACATACTTCCATGGTAAACAGTGCATTTATCTCTGCTTACCAGGCCCAGATCCTAGAGGAAGGCAAATCCCAGTTTTAACTGTGTTATCAGTCATGTACCTTCAGCTGGAGAGCAAAGAGGAAAGGGGCACTGTGTAGCTGGGGCTTTGACACTGCTGTTTTAAGCCATCAGTAGGGATTGGGTGAGTCTGTATTTTCATAAAGCTGTAATCATGCCACTGCTATTTCGCATTTGGTAATTGCTTGCTGCTAGCAAAAAGTAGAACTCATAAGGCACATCCATCCTGCAGGGAGCTGAGATGGGGTTTTGCAATTCAGGCGTCTCTCTCTAGCAGAAATATTGTCAGTGATGAGGAGTCTAGGCCTGACAGTAGATCACCATTCAGGTGATCCCTGGGTCCCTTGAGGCAGCTTCCTCTTTATTTTAATTTTCTCAATTGTTATTTTTTTCCTGCAGATGCAAGAAAAGGTAGTCCTTGAGAGTGTCCATTTGCTAGGCTACTCTGGCACTACACTTCCTAAAGAAATTGTCAGTACATTACATAAAGTGACTAAACAATAACTTCTGCAATAAATGAGTCAGAATGGTCACTGGCACTATCCTCGCAAAACGACTGGAGAAATGGGAGATTGCAGCCTACCCACAGGAGATCTTGCAAATTGCCATGATTGTGTATAAATAGAAAGAAATGCAGAGGCAACTGTCAACTAAGGTCCTGCTGACTCAGTGCCACCTTGTGTTTTTACCAGGAAGCACAGAAGCATAAGGAAGACTGACAGTGAGGGGCAGAGAGGGATTCTGAGTAGGAGCTCTGCCTAGTTCAGGCTATGATATTATGGATTCACTCAGAGCAGCCAGTGAACAAACACAGGAAGCCTTTCTACTGCAGGAATGCTATGGCCCTCAGCCATCCAAGCCTTCCTGGAGGCTGGCATCACTGGGGCAGAATGAGGTACAGAAGGGTAGAAGTTTTTTGCCCTGCATCACAGGGCAGCCAATGAAGAGCTTTGGAGCAGGGCCTTGGTTTTATAATGGTGACCTACAAAGTCTAACCTCTATTCCAGACTCCTCTGAGACAGAACTATGTGGGCAGCATTAGTAAATGTCATTATACAAACTTGCAGGATGCTACACAGAGGAGGGTAAGCTTATCCATATTCCTTCTTTCTTCCTTTTTTCTTAGTAGTTGCTGTTGCAGAGGAGCGGCCCAGGAGGGCCACAGAGCTGCCACTCCTCAGGAGCCCTGGCATGAGTGATTGAATCTTAGGTTTGTCTACTGTGCTTCACTGAGGTGGGAATGCATAACTCAAATGAGAGAGACAGAACTATACCCATCTCTGCTCTTGTCTTCCCTGAGGAGAGGGTGGCTCATGCAGTCTGACACCACTGCAGCCCGAGGGGTGCCCAGTGGTGCTGGGGGACACCTGTGCAACTCACGCCCCATGGGGCAAACTCTGCACAAGGTAGCACTGATGGGAGGCTCTTGGCCCTGGTAGCCTCCCTCTGCTCCTGAGGTCTTCGTAAAGCACAGACAAAGGGAGAGAAGCTGGTTGTCAGCTTCCATTTCAGTTCTCCTATAATTCTTTCAAAAATCGAGAGTGGTGTCCATTTCAGCACTGAAATTGTTCCGTAGATAAACTTTGTTTTTGTGACATGAAGGATCTGATGACTTTGCCTGGAGCAGTTCAGTGCAGGTACTGTGACCCCTGCCCACACACCTCGGTCCTGGCCTGCACCACTCCATGGCTGGGCCTCCCTTCATCTGCCTGTGCCTAAGCCAAGGCCCTGCACTTCATGCCCTAACCCAGAACTGCTCCTGCAGATCTATACCCAGCTTTGCCCATGCTTCTCCCTCAAAATCTGAATGCAAGCTTGCTTGTTAATGAGTAAAAAGCCTGCATATTAATTACTTCAGGTTCTAAGACCACTTTCATTATCTAATATTTTAATTTTGCAAATAAGTAGATATAGAGAAAGCTGTAGAGATATAGATGCATAAATATGCATTCTTGTTCCATCAAAACCACAGTGCTATAGCATTTTTTCTAGCCTAAGCATAGCAGAGAGTTTTAACAGAAAAATTCACTTTTCCATTTAGTACACATAAGTACACAGAACCAAATCTCTCCCCGGAGTAAATTTGCTGAAGTCAAACAGGGCTTACATCAGAGATGAATTTGGCAGTCTGTTTTTACTGAGCTCTACAGCAGAAATTCAAACATATGCTCAGGCATATTTCCACTGAACATGCTGAAAGCATGAGGCCACAATCAAGAGAGGAGTGAAGTCAAAACTCTGCCACCATTTCACAATTATTTGGATCAGCCCATTTGTCTGACGTGCCCTTACCATGTCCTCTCTTCAAAAGAATGGAGAATGGGGTGGATGGGGACACGTTTTCCTCACTGTAAGGAAATGCATGTGTTTGAACAAGAAATTTGAGAAGTAAAGGATGAAACATAGTCTGCATGAGAAAGACACCCCGGATCACTGTTTTCCACAAGCAGAGGCCACGTTTCCACAAAGCCCAGCTTACCAAAACTGAGCACATCCTCAAGACTCAAGCAGGCCCAAGTCATGAGTGGGATGAACTCCGTTACTACAATGAAGTTGCAAATACAAGTTGTCTTAAGCCAAACTTCCAGAGAGAAACCTTGTCACTACTGAAGACAGCAGAAGCTTTGGTATTGGTTCCAGTTACCTCAGAATTTCATGTCTCCCACCTAGTTTCTGTTCTTCACTGTTACTTGCTGTCAATGCACACAGGGTGGGAAGCTTTTCACTGGATAATAAGTTGCTGCAGATAAGTTGGACCCCTAGGAGCAGATGTTTGTAACTGCAAAAAGAGCATAGGGACATCAATAAAACCTTGTCTGATCCTGTTCTTCTAATATTAATCTGAACTTAACAAATTTGAAACCAATGAAATGGATCTAAACACTCTAGGTTTTCTTATGCATCTTCTTTTACTGAGTGTTTTCTTATTAAAGATGCTAAAAGTGAACCTTTCTGCTATGTAACAGTGATTTCACATATAACTTTCTGTCCATGGGAAGAGAGAAGCTCGTTATAATCACAAAAAAATTTCTGAGTTTGATTGCTCTTGATAATTTCATTTAGTCAGCGCCAGTTCATTAATTTACCAAATACATATACTTTAAAATTGCATGTCATCAAGCTTTATATTTTGTCAAGCTGAAAAACAAATTCCTAAGAGAATCAATCTGCCAAATGGCTGAAGTTCATTTAATCCAGGCTCTATGTGTCCATGTAACCTCAGCTCAACTTTATCAAATGGCCGAATGGTTTGTGTGCAATATGCCAGCAATCCCCATGTAGCTCTTCACAGAAAAGTGTCCATATCAGAGAAAGTCACCATCAAAACTAGAGAACAGAGAGTAGAGAGACTGACCAGACCTTTAAAATAGTCCACCCTTACAGCAGATACCTTTAGTTCAGGAGCAAGTCACGTTGGAAGGAGAGATGGGGATCGGGAAGTGTCTCCTGATCCTGTCCGTGATGCACAAGTTCTGTCACTTAATAAAGAACCTCATTCCCCAGACCCCTTCAAGCCAGGACCTTTCACCCAAAGTGAATCAATTTTTAAAGTTGAAAGCCCAACTTTGAGATGGGAAGGAGAGTTTAAAACACTATTTCATTCTTTCAAGCTGTGCTACAAATGGCCAACACCTAGGGGGGAAACATTAACTCCAAGGACCAGTGAAAAGACATATAAATCACATAGGAAAACATCTTGGCCTAGCGGCTACTAACCCAATGGAGATAAATCTAGGAAAATCTTCCTGGAGTTTTTCAGATTTTATTTTAAAAGAGAAGAAATAGGGGAAAGAAGTTTATTTACTGTTTTTTCTGCAAATTCGACAACAAATATCAGTCAGTAGTATAACACCTCTACAATACATCTTTTCTTAAATCAATAAACCATGAAATAAAATATCGTATCCTTTATGTTAAGCTGTAAAGCTGTTACAGAATTTTGATATTTCAATAGCAACCTTGTATTGTCTGGGTTTGCATTCACACCTCCTAAGGGTATGCTCTCAGCAAAGTTAGAGAAGATAGAGTATGAGATGAACTGTAGAGAAGAGGGCACCTAGCACCACTTTGGGGAGAAAAGACAGAAATGTCTGGGGCCACTATCTTAAATTCCTTTTCAGAGCCCACAGTATAATCCAGGATTCAAGAGTCTCACTATCTCTTGTTGTTAGCAAGCAACTGTAAAACCCAGATGCAAAATGCTCGCCTCATTCCCCTCTGTGTGCTGACCTACAAGGAAGATAACTGTGTACTTTTTCTATCAGTTCCTCCCACAGCCCGGCTAGCAGAGGTCTATACAGCATGTATAAATGTTCCCACGTTGCTGATGAATCACCTAGGAATGAATCTGAACTCACATGATGGAATTTCTGAAGTTTTCATTCGCTTGTTTTTTCAAATGCATGCACAGACACACATAAGAAAAGCAAGGCACTGAAAAACATACTGATACTGGTAAGTCATGTATTTAGAATATAGGAAATAGCAGGTGCATATTGAACATGAAGACCCGGTAAATCCAGCTCCTTTGAACATATTTCTGATTATCTGGTCCTTTCTTATCCTATCACAGATTATTTGCTGATTGAAGACTGACTTACATATTGCATATTACAGCAGAACAGGGGGCTATACTGAAAGAGAATGTTGTCTTTAGGATCTCTACTCATTTATTGCCAAGATGGAAAAGTGTATAGTAAATGAGGCAAGGAACTGAGAGGAAAGAAGAGGTGGGTTTTAAGATTAATGTAGCTGAATGTCTGTGGGGATGGATTTTCTCCTGCCTGCTAGTATAAATGTCATTTGTACAAATGTCTTGGTTTAAGCAAGACACTCGAGCCAAGTGCCATGAAAGGTCACTTACCAAAGATGCCCTGTTTCCTTAATTCCTGACTTGAGGTCTGGGCTGTGATTTACAGGACATCCTGAACATAGCTATCTACAATGAAGAAAGATGGGAGCTGTTCAAACATATGAAGTGCTTCAAAACTCCCTCCTGCAATGTCTCTGCCTAAACTTCCCAAGCAGGAACACAATACAATAGAATTACCTCATCAACCAGAACTGTTGCACTAAGTTGGTTAAGGTCTGTACAGCAGTTAGCCACTATAGTGCCTCCAGAAAAGTCTGGTAGACTTTTTTTCTCCAGAGTAGGGTTTGAATTGTATCCAGCAAATAGAGCCTGGAGCCATATACCAAACAATAAGAAGGAAATAAAATATTGACTAGCTGCTTAGTCATAAAGCTCCATCTATTCTGTGCACTGTCCTGAGACAGAAGTGCTGGGTAAACAGTAGTGTGAGGAGATGCAGTTAAAGATTTATTGTGTACCCCAGAGAAGACTCGGGCTTGTGTTTGCTAACTTTGAATTTGATGTTCTTTAAGATTTAAAGCTTATTCTGCAGTTTTAAGGATGTTCATAGAAGAGTATGTACCTATGTGCAGGTGTGTTTCTGTGTTTCCCCCAGCAGGATTATATTCAGAATTGGGTCCCTAATTCCTTTAGATTTCAGTGGTATTGAAATCTATTAACAGTAGTAAACCGTTAAAACAATGATGAGGCAAACTGATAACTCACTTTAAAACCACAGGTGGCTCCTGCAGTCAGGGAAAAATACCCTTTCTCCTTCTGAATTCTTAGCTAGATCTGCTGACAAGGCAGATAAATGCCTCTGAGGGTTATCTGGGCCTCTGGGCTTCTTTGCCTCTCTCCCCGCCTCTCCTTGACTGAGATATGTGTGTTTTTCATGGGAATGCTGTCTGTGCCAGAGTTAGAAATCCAAGAGCAAGGTTTCAGGTAACCAACTGTGTAATCTGAAGGACAAGAGGTCAGGGTCTCAGAAGGGAATAGAGAGCAACCCGGAGCATCTCTGGGGAAGGCAATGGCAAGACATGAGCTCCATTTTTGTGCTCGTGACTTTAATGAGTTTTGCCAGCCTTTGTGCTTCCAGTCTGCTGCCCCTTGGACATAGACAAAGGAGTACAGTTAAAGGAATTTACCTGCGGCCTCTATCAGAGAAGCAGGCAGACAAAAACTACAACCTCGAAACAGAGAGAGGAAGAAACAATTGGTTGTCAGCTTCTAATCAATAAATTCTCCTTGGACTGTTTCTAGTTCACCTGAGCCTGATCAATATCCATTGGGGAACCTTCCAATGGGACCAACTTTTAATTTATCTCCCAATTTCCTCTCCAGAGCCAAGGCATCAGATCTAATTACTGTGCCTGTTTACCGGGTTTGCTTTTCCTCCTCGCCTGAACACAAGGAGGATATTATGCTTCTTGATGGGGAAACAAAGATGTTACAGTGCAAAGGAAGTGCTCAGTGCAGGAGCCCTGGATGCCACATGCAAATAGACATTTCTGGCCTTTCTAAGGAAAGGTGAGGGTGCCAGAGGAGAGCCAGAGAAAATAAATTAGTCACTGGAGAGAGGACATCAAGCATGAGGAGACAAATGTGATCAGACACTAAGAAAGTAATATGGAAGGACACAGAGGGAAGTAGGACAGGGAATCTAGTTCTTTGGGACTGGTAGGCTCAGAAACAAGAATATAAATAAGAATGAATCATGTTAAATATTATTATTATAATGAATCTACCAGTTGGTCCTCAATAGTTTTGTCTTGAGCTGTTAAAAGTGACTAAGCCACTGAAATTCTAGGGTATTTGAGTACTTAATCCACTTAGTTTCCTTCGAAAATCCTTGCTACAAGTTTTTACTCCCCATGTCCCCTTATAATGTATAATAAGGACACTTTCCCTGTGAATACCACAGGGAGGAACTACCCCATGGAAATGGAATGAAGAAATTAATAGCTGCCTGGGTTCCGTGTTCCTGGCAGTGATTATTAGTGACGTAGCGTGACACACTTACTGGTGCTTTAGAAATGCTAAAGAAAGGCTAAAGAAATGCTAGACTACTGGTTATGGGATCAATCTGGAATGCACTGTTTTATAGCAGAGGTAACTTTGTTGAGATTTTATTTTTGTACAGCTAAACTGAAGGCCTTACCAGAAGGCTGAAACTGCCCAGACATCAGATTTAAGAAATGCTTCACCTTGCCCTGCTTACTTGGGGATTCCCCAACCAGGAATTCAGAAAAGATGGGTTGTAGGCCTGATGGCAGAAGGATGGGAAAACAAAGCAGAGCATTCACAGTGCTGCAGCAGGCCTGAGGTACACTAGTGCTCTAGCCTTAGTAATGCCAAGGGCTTCCTATTTGCAGTGCTATAACCCTTCACATCAGCTGTTGAGTCAGAGCTTTTCCAAAGTGTCACTGGCAGTATTTTCCCTCTGTTGTTCCCATGCTGTTGTTCTCATTCTTTTTTCCTTTGTTGTCCTCATGCTCTTGTACTTTTGCTCTCATGGTCTTGCACCTGCTTTGAGAGTCTGGGACCTCAGCCTTCCTGGCTGGACCCTGAAAAGACAGTTTTCCCCTTCCCTTTTCCTCTCTCTGTGTTTTTCACTCACTCCTAAAGTAGATTTGTTAGAGCTGATGTGTGCCATCAGCCACAGACCCTGCTAAGAACCCATTGTGCATGTCAGCATCACACTTTGTGCAACAACAGCTGTGACTGAGGTGCCACTATGACCATGGGTGGAGGTTCCTGTGCCAACAAAACCACCAGAAAAGCAAAGAGCAGCTACCAGGACAGGCAAAGCCACTCGTTAGCTGGGGAGAATGAGAGTGCAAACACAAGCTGTACACACACTCTTTCTTAACTCCTGTACCAACCTACTGGAGATGCCATTACCAGATGCCCACTCAAGCCAGACATTGCTGGTTCTGTGCTAGAAACCTGTTAAATAATACCAGTTAGTGATTAATGTGATTTTTGTGCACTAGCTTAAGCCTGTTTATAGAGACCATTGCACTTGCAAGAAAGGAAACACAATGAAACAAAAAATTAAACAAAAATACATGTGTCCTCTTTCATATGAATTTAATTTGGTAAAGAGTTGCCAGGCCTCTTGGGAAAAGCACTCTTTTGCCTGTGTCTACGTAATCATGGATATGTTGGCACAATTGCACTTGCATGATGTTTTCTAACAGCTCCTACAGCCCGAGTGTAAGAAAAACCACACTGCTTTCCTTCTGGGCCTGGAAGTAAAGAAGCTCAAAGTCTCAGGAGAATATAGAAAATAAGGATGCAGATGGTGAGGATCAGACGGAGCAATAAACAGATTAAACAGCAGGCAGACTGAAGCTTACCTGACAAATAGCAGTCTAGAAGAGCTGGGGATATGAAAGATGAGAGGTTCATTTTCAGATGGGAGGGGTGTACTTGGTGTTGTGGCTGAGTGGCAGATGCTGCAGAACAGAACTTTCTTGTCCCATGCATGGTGGAATCCAGATGAAAACTCAGAAAGGGCAAGAGATGCTGAGGGAGATAAAGAGGAGAGATAGAAAGATAAAAAGAAAGAGGATTATGGAAAAAAATACTTTATCCAGATCCTGCTGAATTTGATAGGAGTGATGTTCATGCTTTTATTTGACTGCAAACATGGACTGAAGACATTGGTACATCTGATACTGGAATCTAAAGAACTGGCTTAGTCTCAGTACAAGCTACTGGCATGAAGAGCCTTGAACAGGAGAGAACAAGAACCTACAGTACAATGCAATCAAGAATCCTGGCCCATCTTCTTCCCCTTGAACCGATACAGTCAATACTTTAACTCTCTGTGGAAAATCACTTTAAATGTCTGAATGTCAAGCAGAGCAGGACAGAGCCTTGCCTAAAGGAGCCCTGGATAAAAACTCTTACTTTATCCACTTTGGTTTGCAGCATTTTCTATCCTCCTGATGCCACAACTTTTACCACTCCGTGCCTATGTGCATGAGTTAGAGATTATGTCAAAAATAGAAAAAAAAGAAGGAAAGGGACAGAGGCACGATTATCTGTCTGGTAGTGAAACAGCATGGAAACTTCTCATGGATCTCTGTTTATTGTCAACTGCAGAAGAAACTATCCTTGTAATTAGCATTACTGTTCGGCTTACTGAAATGTGCTGCTTTACATCTGTGGATAAAAGTGCAGAGCAAGGAAAAGAACCCAAAGAAGAGAGTCCAGAACCTGGGAGGGAGGTTTAGAGGTACTGCTCAAAACTAATAATTTTCACTTGTTAAAAATAACAGTCAAGTTTGCTCAGCACTCAGCACTTCTAAGTCACCTGAATAACTCATTTCAGTAAATATGATTTTAGATTTCTACAGCATCTTTCAAGAATCGGAGAGAATTTCATAAGCACCAATTAAGACTCACATCCTATCATGTGAGACAGGCAAGTACTGTTATTCCTAATTTACAAACTGGATTTAATGATTTTCCCAAGCATTGCCAGGGATGTAGACAAGCATTCTGCCTCACTTGAACAAAAATCCTTCACATTCCACGCAGCTTCTTAAGGAGTGAAGCAGTTTGGCCAAATGTATGCAGCTAAACGATGATATACAACACAAGATGCAAAACTGAGGCTGCCCTACTCTCCTACCTACTCCTTTGGTTTCAGAACAGTCTTCTCCTAATGTGAGGGCAGAGGAGGAAATAGAATTTTTCCTCCCACAGGGAATTTCAAACTAATTCTTCATTTCAAACTTAAATGAAAAGTATAAAGTCTGAGGAAAAGTATAAATGTTAAGATCTAGACATTTTATATCAAAACAGAATGATCCAACATGTCATTCTGTTACGGCATTTTTAATTTTGAATCAACACATTGAAACACAAAATAAGTCATTTTATGTTGAAATGTCAACCCCAAACAAAATATTTTGTTTTGCTTCTCCCAGCTGGAAAGCCCAACATTTTTTAGGGTTTTTTTTTGTCAGAAATGACATTTTATCATTGCAAATTTCAGTTAAGGTGAAATCACGTTGTCTGATGGGAAAACATTTCTGTGACAAAAATGTTAATCATCTCTGAAGTGACTATGTTTTCTGTCAAGAGAAGGAAGACAGAAAATGCTGACTTTAGAATTCTGAGGAGCTGAAGTGTTCGAACAAAAAAGATCTGGGAGGCCTCTGAACTGGACTGAAATGCTGATTGTGACGAACAAGTAAATTGTCTTTAAAAGGATGTTCTGAACGAAGCAGAATCAAATAACCAGATAAGTGAAGGAAGAAATTAAGTGTCTTTTTAAAAGCTCTATGGAAGTTACTTTTCTTATGCCTTGGAAACCAAGGTTATATAACTGGATAATGTATGCACTGGGAGGGCTACCACAATTGTTTCTTGGCTCAAAGAAAGATGGCCTTTCCTTGCAATAGACATTTATGAGAAAACACATACAAAGTAAATCTACTAACTCCTCATGATGTTGGACCAGTAGCTATGCTTTGTGTTTTGAAGCACACAGGTTTATACTTCTTATGTATGGGTTATATACAACGTAGTTCTTACTCAGTGGAACTTGAATTTGTAATAATCCAGGTTTACAGGTAATTTGTTACCTATAGGATTGCAAACAGCAGTAAGTGGTAGTAGCTCTAATCATTCACTACCCTGAAACATCCCTTCAGGTAACTTTCAGCTGCTGCTGGCTGCTTATTTATTTCTTTGGTTACATAACTTTAACATTCCTCTTTATCACCTGCGATCTTCTCAACTCTGAATTGTTTGCTGCAAATTTGGCCTCTATTGATCACCTGGCCTGCAGCTCACTGAGAAACACAGAATAACATCATTTCCACTACACAGCCTGGCAGATCCCTGCTTCTGGAAACCTTCCTATGTTGAAAATTATTAATGCACTCAATGGTGACCCCTCCATTTCTGCACCTTAATTTTTTTGAATATACAGGTACATTATGTTACTTGATTTTCCCTTGCTTCACTTTTGCAGACAGGAAAATGAAAATGTGGTTGATGAGTGAAACAGAGCTTTTCTTTGCATGGTGAAGTTGCTTCGTCTCTGTCAAACTGCTCTCCTCTACAAAATTTATAATGCTGCTTTTATTTGTTGCTTCAGTCAATCTATTTAGTTCTCAGCTAAGTAAGAATGCAATAGTATAGTTACATAAAAAACTAAGTTCAGATGCTTTTATTGTCATCATTCACTGACTTTGTGTCCTTTCCCTGTGCTCCCCGGACGCAAGACCACATCCACTGGCCACTGAGTACAGTTCCCACTGTTACCCACAACCAGAATAAAACTCGCTTTCATACATTTCTTTTTAACAAGCATCACCTTAAATGTCGTCATTTGCCCCTGTTCCTTGTACAGCTGTTCGCTAACTCTTCTCTCAAAATCTGTGCATTTTCAGCTTAAGAGTATCCACAGCAAGGTCACCCCATTTCTTCTGGTGTTCCCATACCTTGTCTCTCACAGGTATACACCATGTATTTAAAACAGGTTTTCTAGCTTCTTTACTATTATTATCACAGAAGCATCTAGAGATTCAAATAATACCAAGGATCCTCTGGGCTAGGAATAATCTCTTTTCTGAAAGGTTTATAGTATAAGTAGGCAAGACAATGAGGGACACTGCAAGAAAGCAGAAGGTCAAGTAAATCATATAACAGATCAATAGCAGTGCCAGAATCCCTGGTTTTCCAGCAGGTTCCCAGCATCCACTGCATTTACACTGCTTCCAAATGCAAACAAACTCCTATCCACAGTGTCTCCAGTTGCCCACCACAAACCATACAAAGATGTGTGGCTCTGTGTCAGTCACATCCACTGTGCTTGCACACAGACAAAACCTGTTCTTTGGCATCAACACACAGAAATCGCCCAACAATTTTCAGGAACTACCTGGGCTGGAATCAGAATTAGGGCTGGCTCTGTATCCCATTGCCAACACGTGGGGTTACCACTATCGCCTCTAAGGCTAAGGAGGTCTCATCAATATGCAGCCATCTCAATCCCTGAAACATCCTTGCACCTCTCTTATTCATGGAGAGACTTCTGCTGGGTGACGAAATGTATTTTTGCTGTCACAAAATGAATCTCAAAATTCTTTTTTATTAATAGAAGCCACGTTTACTTAGACGTCCTGAACATTTCAGCACTTCCATACTTGCACATTCCTGCACTGGAGACACGTAAATATAAAACCCATCAAGTGGAAATGCATGCAGTCAGGTAGAGACAAGCAATTTTGATTTGTCACACAATATCCAGATTTTGTGGAGGCTGTGAAATCCTGGCAAGCAGCCTCAGCTGATTTCTGCCCCCAAGGCCTGGGGCAGGAGTGCTTTCTGCTTGACATGCATCCATCAACTCCTTTCATCTGCACAATAGGAGATTCCTTGTCTATCTCCTTATCACTCACCCAAATCATTTTAGCAAAACTAAAAAGCAGGTATGAGTGCGAACTTGCTCTTTTAACACTGCAAAAATAAAACGAAATGCTGGACATACACCCACACTGTATCACAGGCTTAATGTATCCCTTTTGTGGGGTCTGTCTTGCTTGTTAATGCCAAGGAAATGCACGTCTCTTGAACTTGTCCTTCATATCTCCTCTGCTGCTTCCTACTCTTTGTTTCCTCTCCTGTCCCTCTTAATTGGGGGAAAAAAAAAAAAAGAATAGTATCTAATTTTAAGCACAGGCATATCCACTGGCAAAATGGTTGGCTCAATGGAGAGAATACACACCCCTGTGCAGAGACACAGATCCTGTCTCCAGGTACAGATCACAGCAGAGAACCCTACAGAAGGGTTTTCATTCACTGTCTCTATTTTGTTTCCTTAACTATTTAATATAATTTTTGCTTACTGAAAGCTTGTCTCCAAGATAAATAATTTTCAAAAGATTAATAAGCACATAGTTAATTTTTTTTTAAATCTATCTCTTGAGTGATAACTGGATTCAATTGGTTTTGGTGAGAAAAAAAAAGGGAACCAAGTAATATAAAAATTATTATTGTTTTTAAAATTTCTGAGCTTTTATTTGACAACTGTGCTAAACTGGGCATACAGAGCTGAGCCACCACTGAGGGATCCTGAATTCCTCTCTGGCAGTGTTATAAATTACTGCTTTGGACTTAAAAATATTAGAAATCTTTTAAATAAAGTCACCCTCAGCAGTCACCAAGTTTAATCACTCATTTTTTGTCATCGTTCAGAATGTCAATAGGCTACACCTATCAAGGCTAGTCCTGATCTAGCAAATCCCTTCAGCACGTGTATAGGCTGAACAAGGATTGCAATAGGAAACTTGGCTTCTTAGTGAAAAATTTAACAAGCTATTACTCTACTCTAATACCATTTCATGTTCATTAACTACCAGTAGGAGGAAATCAAGAAATCCCTTCAAAAGCACAAGAAAATAAGCAATTTAAAAGGGCATTGTCTCTCTTGGGGAAGAGTTTTCCAGTGCTGTCTGTCCAATAGTGCTCTTACAACATTTTTGCTCCTTTCTTGCATCACACCTCTCCCAGACTCCAAACAACACGGTAGGGAGGAAATGTCATTATAAGATACACATTAGAAAATTATTAAAAATGCACAGCTGAACAAATGTCACCTAATCCAGTCCAGTAGGGTAATTGATGTGAAAAGTATGAGAAGTATTTGCCATCCTTACTCAGATCACATACTGTCCTATTCTGTGAGAAACCCCAAGAGGAATTTATAGGATTATTCAATGAGTAAGGTACTATTCATGGTGAGTAAAGGTGGCAGAATCAACTTGCTACTGATTACGAGCTGCTTTTCCTCACTTACACTGCTGTAAATTTAAATTAACTCCACTCAATCAATGGCAAATAATTGATATAAAATCAGAGTAAGAGGAGAATTAGTCTATAAGTATGTCTAGAATGAATAAACAGTGAAAATTTGCCAGCATATATAACTCCCCCTTGAAGCTCTGCTGCAAGGTTACTTTTATAACTGATTGTTTCATTCTCAGAAGTGCTGTGCTGCTGCTTGAAAAGAAAAATATACTGAGCTTCTGCATGCTAAAATACCCTGTGTTTTCTGAGGTCTTGTGTTTTCTTGGGTGGTATGAAAATCCCACAAATCCCACTGGGTTTAGTCCAGGCCACAGGCACACCCTAGCTAGCAAGGACAAATAGGTCTTTTGGTAACCTGTGAGGTATCCTGGTGTGCCCCCCAGGCTTGTGGCTGGGTCTTGGATTTTCGCCGGAGAAAGCTGGACCAGCATAGGATTGAAATGTCACCTCTCCTCCTCTCAGCCTGTTCAGCAGATGCTCTCTACAAGCAAACAAAGGAGCACTCCCTGCCTGCACCTTGCATGTTCCAAGTAACACCAAAGCCCTGTTAGGGTCACAGTGTCTCTATCTTCACCTGGGAGGCTTCTTCTCCTTCCTCTTTTCCCTTTGCTTTATACATTTTTTGGAGCAAAAACTATCCTTAACTATATTTGTATAACAATTCCCACCACAGGGTTCAGGTCTGGTCAATGCCTCTAATTACTACCACAACATTGTTATTATTAATTAATCTGCAGAGATCTCATGATCCCTTTTGGGTGGCATATTTTTAACACCCACAGCTATTGCCTGGATATTGTTTAATTTTAGCTCCACACATCAGATTTAGAGAATGATAAAATTTCCTTCCTCTTTGTCTGATGTCAACCCATCCCTGTTCTCACCTAAACTCCTGCCATTGCTTTCTCTGTCCCTCTTTCCTCTCCCCTCCCATCTCCAAGCAGTGGGTTGAGGGGGGTGCCATCACCTCTGGAACTTGCAGATTAAAAGGCAAAAAATTGACAGTAAACTGCCAATGGCTCATTTACTGTTGACGGTGAGTCAATCAAAATCCTGCTTTCCCACTGCTTCCTGGCTTTCCCATCTGTGTGAATTCATGACCCGATTTCTGATGTGTTCCACACTGTTACTTTTTTCCCCTCAGAGTTTAATTGCTTCTGTTTCACATTTGGGTGCTGAAAAATTGACAGAAGCTGCACAATTCCCTCCAGCAATGGATCCTATTTATATTGCTGTAAACTACGTTTTGCAGTGATATGATTAGTAATAAAAGGGAGAAAATTAAACAGAAATTAGCATCTCTTTGTGTAAAATCTGGCTATCAACCAAGTTTTACTCTAAGGGTCACCAGAAATGTTAATATTATTAAAGGCCCACCACAAAGCTCGATAAGTAAGCAAGATACCAAGTGTGAGGAAGCTCTGGAAGGGATTGAGAAAGAGCTCTGAATCCACAGTGCCTGGAGAGAGCTGCCCCTAGCCTGCTGGAGTGCTCCAGCACAGGCAGACCATGTTCCTCATCTCCAGCAGCCATCCTGAGGACAAGGCTCAGAGACTCCAGCCAAGCACAGTCAGAACATGCTGCTACAAATTTAGAGAGAAGATTGTGCAGCAAGTTGTTATGCTGTGAACATCTAAGGATGTCAATAAAGCTAATGTCTTTTTAAAAGACCAATCAGTATAGCTGAAAAGAAAAAAAAAAGAAAAGAAAAGCTTTTGGGCACATAAGCCCATCTTGAATGACATTTCAACTCTTTTCTTCTCATTGGGTTTGAAATAGAGTAATTTCTTCTTTGTCAGGAGAGTGACTATAACATTTTTGTCAATACTTTTCTACCATTTTTTTTTGTCTTGAAAACACATCTGACCTTTTATTTGCTGAATACTATACATTCAGTAAATAAAAACTGATACATAACATAATCACGTTTTGTTTACTTGAACATACTCACAGATCATAGACTACTTGATAGTAATTTCGATATTATTTCATAAGTACTTTAATTTTTAAAAAGTTAACTAAGATTACATAGGAAGGTTCATAAGAAATATGAAGCTTAATAAACCTCGAGGCACTAATGTTTAATAGAAGGCTTTTCTTTTCTAATAAGTTGTTTTGATTGGGAAACCTTTGCATAACATTCTCTTGACTCAGTGCTGTGATACACTCATTGCCAGAGCAACTGTCAGAGCTTGACTCAGCCTTACCCAAAGCCTGCATGGACTGATGGACACTTTTAATTCTCACGACGTCACTGCAAAGTGCTGGACTCTGCTGAGACGCTTTGTAGGACAGGAGCGGGGCCTATGGCGGAAACTCAGTTCTCCACCCTTTCCAATGTCTTTAGATTTTCCCCATATAGGTGAGGATGTTCATGAGGATGTTCATGAACAGAGCAAATGCCCATTTTCATCTGCAATCTACTTTGTCAGAGGGTAGACCATCATGTGCAGCTGGATAAAAGGTAGCACGGCAACATCTGAGAGCAAGACCTGCTGCTCAGTCAGAGGGTACCAGACTTAGGCACCTTGAGTGAGGATGCTGTTACATGGCCAAGCCAGACAGAAGCTGCTTCCAGCACTGGAATGGTTGTTTTATGGCTCTGATCAGCTTGGTAAGAAACACCATTGTCCAGAATCCCTCTGCTAATAAAATGCAATGTGATGCTAAAACTCTGCCTGGTTTTCTCCAGCAGGCAGCTGCTCCCAGAGGGGAAGAAGCAGCAGATTTATTCTGCCTCCCACGGCACATCTAGGCAGGAAGTTTGGATACTCTTGTCATTCTATCAGCCTTTTTTAGCTCTCTTTGCAGAAGGTAATTGCTGTGTCATGATGTTTTCTGTGGCTCCGTGACTGTGAACATGTGTGCATGTGTCTGAGGCAGGCAGAGGCGCTGATTCGCCTCGGAGCTGCTGCGTGTCACAGCAGTGTCACATGATGGCACATTGGCTCCGCCACGAGCTGTCTTGCTCCTCCCCGCTTCAGCCACAAGGCTGTTCCTACCTGCAGGTAAGCAGCACTTCATCACCCAGGAATGTAACATCTCTCCAGCATCATAAATCCAATCTCACTCCAAAACGTAGGGGTGGACACCCTCATTTACCTTCTACAGATGAGATCTGAGCTGTCTGTGAAGAAGTTTTTTTTCTCTCCAGAGAAGAAGTGCTGTTTTTCATATTGACCCAATTAGAGATGGATGAGATGGGAACGGGATGAAGACATTTTACTGTTTGGTGGAATATCAACACAGACCAGCATGAATCTGCAAGTATTGATACCTGACTCGTGAGCCAAAGGCACATTTGTAAAGAACAGACAGTATCACTCCAGTTACTAATAGACACATCTTTTCATTAAACTTACATTTAATGTTCAGGGAAGGACAGTGTAGTCAGGTTCTGTACAGGAAAATTAGTCCATTAGCAAATTATCTGGTCTTTGGTTCCAGTAAAGTCTTCTGGTTTTAAATCAGAGGTTCTGGTTTTATCCTCCTCAGATGGTGACCTGCCCGGGAATATCTCTACAAATAGACCAAAAGCATATCCCTAATCTTGCAAGCTTCTCCAGAAACTTAGCTGTGGTGGAGCAGCATTTTTTATTACCTCTCCTTCCTAATATATTCTGATCCATGGGGAAGTGAACAGGTCTGAGCTTTCAGTGGTGCTGTATTCAACCCCCACCAAGTTTTGAAGAGGTAATGTCACCCTTTCAAAATATCCATGTCAAATTGGCAGCTTCTGGCAATTGTTAGCTTTGTACTATAATTTTAGAAACTTGATTGGGTTCAGTTCAAGGCTGAGACCCTGGAAGCTGTTCATACATGTGCCTAGAAATGCCACTTGTGCTTTAAAGTCTGACCAGGGATGCATATTCCTAACTCTGGAAACCATGTAGTCTAAAAGAGAAGAGACTTTTCTGAGGAAAAAAGGAAGCTGTCAGTAAAATTGGGCAGGTGTGTCCAAGACTCCCTCTGTGAATTTGGATAAGTAACTTCATCTTTTCTGTGCTTTTATATCTCTGCTTTTAAAATGAAGGTGATACTTCACCAGGCTCTTTTAAGGGTAATATTCACAACTGACTGATGTGCTCAATAAACCATGATTGAGCTGCAGAAAACTGACTGAGAACCCAGCGTAAATCTGCTAATTAATCTGGTCCAGCTTTTGCCAATGCAAGATTTCCCTGTACACTAAATACTCCTTTTCAGTCCTGCAGAAAAAAAAAAAAAAAAAAAGAGAGTCTTTTAATGCTGGATAACCCAGTGTGAGTGGAAGTGCTTCTTAGAGGCAAAGAGTAGAAACTAGGGCTCCTGGGTTCTATTTTCAGTTCTGCCACTTACCCACTATTTGACTATGGACAAAGCACCTACCCTCTCCACACTTCATTTCATTAAAAACAGATCAAGAGGGTATTGCAAGGTTATTATTTTTCTAATTACCCCAGAGTCCTTGCATGAAAGGCCTTTCAGGAAAGAAGAGAATTTCACAGAAAATAGTAATCCCATCACTTAGTTGCCAAAAAATCACAAAACTCTGCAGACTGAACCATGAACAAGCTGTGTCATTGAAGCTTATTTCTACTTCTGTGTGACAAACACCTGAGCAAATCAACTGTGGGAATAAACATCATCAAAGGTTATTAGTTAATAAGTACTAATCTCCCACAAACACTTTTATACTAAAGCAGGTACCTTCAAAACACAGGCTTCATTGTGAAAGGAATTTTGCTAAACCAAAGTTGCTTTTTTCTTACCTATTGCCCAGTTAACTTTGAGTTGGCATGTGAGTATGTGCTGGAAAATGCATCCTGGGACCTTTTGTCAAATCAAAATTCCTTTTGTTTATGTCAGTTGTGCCAGTTCCTCCACCCCTGTTCAGAAGCAGTGGTGGGGTTTGATCTGTTCAGATGGCATCACTCATACATTTGGTTCTGCTCAGTTTGCTGTCACCCACCCACAACAGGCTGGGGGCAGTGTCCCTGTCACATAGGCCTTGGCAGAGTTCTTGCACCAGAATGCCCCACGACCTGAGCCACTTGGCCTATCCCACACCACACAACACTGTGTTTCATTTGTGGATACTCTGCTAAAACTGGTGGAATTTAAAACTTCTAAGTCAGTTGCTTTGTCCTGTTAAAAAACTCTTTCAATGCTACCTTTTATCGGGATGTGTTCAACTATGACAGCTGTGCTGAGTCCTTTAGGGTGTAAGACACTGTACAGTGAAATGCTCCAGGCAGGAGCCAGCGCACGTTTGTTCACTTCTAAAAATCAAAGACATCTACTATCAACCCCAAGAAGAGCAAAGGGATGGTTAAGTGCCAGAGGACTATGATGGTATGTTATGAAATGTGGGTTGAAATTTTTTAAGTAATTTGAGGAACTGCAATGCACACTGAAATCTCCTTCTTGAGCATCTCCTCCCAGTCTTCTAGTGATGCTGTGTGCTTCTGGATATCCAGTGCTGAGAGAGAGAATTTGCTCACCTTTGTTCCCTGCTTTGAGACGTATTTGTACAAATAGGATTTTACAAATTACTGTTGGAGTGGCAGGTTCAAGAAGCACTCAAACACCTACCTTTCCTACAGGCTCTGTAGCCTTACTGAAGCTGACAGGACTACTCACATGCTACAAGTCAAACACAGACTTAAATAGCTATTATGTGAAGTCCCACCACAACTGAAGATTGTGTAAGTGAAGAAGTCACCCCTGACCTCTGGTCTCCTGCTGAAACACTCAGTTGCCAAGAAATGCAGGTATTTGGGAATTAACTCATCTAGCATCAAATGGATTTCATTATCTTTCCACAAAATGAGATGATGTTAGTGCAGAGTGGTTTTAATGCCATTTACCAGCATTAGTTTCTGCTCATGTAAAAATCTCCTTTCTTGTGTATTACAGTAAAGCAGAATTTGTCAGATTGCAGAGAAACTGGGCACTTCTGCTTTTGATTTCTGATCACAGCTTTACCTTCCTCCCCCAAGAAAATAGAAAATGATTAGTCATGTAGTGCCTATTGATTTAGTAGTCTTCATTTTAAAAATTATGTTTCTCACTATTGTTCTTTTTTTTATTATTATTACTGAAGCAAATTGTAACACACTGAATTGGAAATTGGTTAACTCCTTCCTATCTTTGCTTTTATAGCTCATTTTCTCTTTGATTGAACAAAAGCCATAAAGCAAGAACTGTTTTCTCTAAACATAGGAAATAAAAGACAGGCTTCATAAGAATGTGTCATGCTCAGGTTACTTGTGCCTCTTTCAGTTCTCACCATCCCCTGAAATTCCTTCTCTTCCTTCCCAACTCTTCTATCATAACCTGTCTAGGAGAATATCTATTAGCAGAAGCATGCAGTAGATAACTACTGATAGTGAGGGGACTTGGCTAAACTGTCACATGAACCTTGTATTCAGTTCCTTTGACAAGGGGTGAAATAACAGCCTGGTTCTTTCCCTGCAACAGAGAGGCACTAGCTAATCTCACAGTCTTGGTTCCCCTCTTCTACAGGGGTCCTCTTGCTTTTCAAGGTGTACTGGGAAAAGTGAAAAAGGAAGTCTCACTGTGCCTTCTATGAATATGTAATGATTTCCAATGAGGCAGGCTCTGCAAAAGGAGAGAATATCACTGAAAGAGAAGAAAGTCTGTAAAGGTCCCTGGCCTACTTTTCCCCACCAAAAAAAAAAAAAAGTTATGAACAACAGATGGATCTCCTAGGTCATTAAATCCATTCTCTCAAATTATAAGTAATATGTCATATAAAACTTCTTAAAATTCTTTGTCTATCACCATGAAAACCACTGCACTTTCCCTCTTGAATGATCTCTCTCATGTCCCCTTCCTGAAATATCAACAACAATCAGGCAGTTAAGAAGATTTGGATGGGAAAAATTCAGGACAATAGAATGGCTGATCTTTGGCTTTGTATTGGGACAGGGGAACTTAGAAAGGTGAAAGAAAATAGTCTTCATGGAATTAATATGTATGGGCTTGGGGCATAGCGGAAGACATACAGATTTACCAGTGGAGGCAAGAGGATGCAAGTGCCAATCCATCTCGGACAGAAGCGATGTCAGATGCTGCTCAGAAGAAAGGAATGATCTCCTGCTAGAACTCCTCATAAAAAATCTGAGCAATTACTACAGAGACAAAGTGAGTTGCTGTGGTTGGACAAAGGTTTTCAGTCAAACTTTGGAGAAGTGAAAATATTGTTTTGGTCAGTTATCTAGGTCTGACGGGATCTTAGAGGGGAACTCTAAGAACAGCGAAGTGTGGCAGAGGAATGAGAAGACGGGGTTTGTGGTATTTCTGTGCTGAGTTTCCAATAAAACCAGACTCCAAAACAGATGAAGGAGGAGAAATCTACAGAATGAATACTATGCTCACTCAGTGAGGCATGCCGGAGTGGAAAAAGTTCACCAACAGGTATTAAATTATAGCCATTGTCCTAGATATTTGTTCAAAGATTTGCTAAGCTATTTTTCTTACTTTCATGTTTTGCCCAGTGACCTTTATTTAGCCTTTTTAATAGTCAAGGCTGGGACAGCCAGGTGTATGTGCTCTAACTGGTGAAGATAAATAGATTCATAGAATTGTTAGGTCTGAATTGCATCCACAGCATGAGTGCTCTAGAGATATACACTTGAGCTCAGCTAGAAGTTATAGGCTCGAAACAGGAATTTCTGGGTGAAAATCTCTGGCCTATGCCATGCAACAAGCCAGACTCCATGACCTAATAGGCATTTCTGGTTTTAAAATCAATGTATCTAGGGGAAAAAAGCCATCTGTCCTATGCTTTCTTTTTCTGCAAGCCCATTATCTCTCTAGGGTATCTATACTCAGCTTTCAGCAGCCTCAGGCTTGAAGGCTTTTAGTGATTATAATTCTACCACCATTTTGCACCTTCAAAGCTTTTGCAGGGAGGCCTCCAGGGACCGGAGCAAGGCAAAGTCCAGTTGCAATTCCAGTTTACCGGTTAAATTGTAGGCTGACTGATTGCAATGGCATCTGTCATCAGCACAGAACAACAGACAGAGATGATTCCCTGAGAACAAGCTGCTGTGGAGACTTGTGTCACTAAGAGCTACAAAAGGCATTAGAAATCTGAGAGGTCTTAACAGCAGTCTCAGGCTGTAGCTTCTTCCATTTTGTGCTCCCACACATTGTGCTCACAGTTCACCAGCACCTCAATAACAACTCTGTAATCCATGTTCTGTACCTTCTCCTTAATACTTTGAGCCAGACTCTTGGTTAAACCAGTGATATCTCATTGCTTGCAATGGGAATACTTGAAATTTGCATACTCCTAAGGGGAGAATCACAGCTCTCTTCTCCTAGTCCCTCTTTCACCCTCACAAATGCTCATTTGTTATTATTTTTTAAAGTTCTAATTCAACCAAGCCATAGTTTCCACTGCCTCCGGAATCAATATTTTCTCTGTCTTTTGACAATTTTTTTTTATTTTATTTTTACATGCAGTCTCCAAAAGGCTATAATTTACAGTTAATACCATGCAATCAAAGACAATGGCAGGATTCCTGTGAGCGGAGCAATCCTGGCTTCCTAATCATGGCTCTCATGCTCTACAGAAGAATTACAGTCCTGCTCATGGAACAGCAAATACCTGTTCCCACACATGCAGTATTTTACAGTTGTATCGAATGAGGGAAATCTATGCTTCTCTTTGCTCAGAAGGACTTGATTACCTAAACTAACACCCCTAGAGAAAGGCACCATGCGAAAAGAAGATTCCTGGTCTAGGCATGTTTTAATCCATACTGCATTTTTGTGGGTCATTAGTGTTCAGAAAGGATGCCCTCAGGTGTGCTAGGTGATTTCCAGCACCGTTTTGTGACAAAGGCAAGGTGTGTAGTGACTTCAGCAGGGCCCTGCCTTGCTAGCAACTCGTTCAAGATGACTAAATTCACATCTCATAATCTGCTGAGTAACCACTATACAGAGTAGTAATACCAAGTGTAGTTCCTGCTATGTTTTCCACTAAGGAGATGAGTCCCACTGAATAGCTCTGACTTAAAGAAAACAAAAGCAGAAAAGTAAGGTAAGGGCTGCTTTGGTTTGAGGTGATTCTGCAGGACTCGAATCAAGAATAAACTTCGGTGGAAGTGAGACGAATCTGCCCTAAGGCCTGGATGGACAGAGCACACAACTCCAAACTCCTGTGTTTGGATATATCTAACCCACACAGGTATTCGTGCAAGGCTGTGAGTGCCTCTGGTGCTGGAGAGGGCAAGAGGGTTGAGTTCTGGTGAAAGGAATCTGGGTACATCGTGGCATTGATGCATTTTGTTCTGCATTATTCTCTCTTAAGCACCGTCTTTCCCTACTTGCAATGGCTTTGTTGGAGGACAATTACCTTCACTAAATGAAAATGACCAGAATGTGTCAAGGGTCAAGTAAAAAGCAATATACAAAGCAGCCAGAAGTAAAGGAGTATGAGGCAGGGAGCTGTCCAATTCTTCACTTTCCACGAGGCCAAAGACATTTAATCTGCAGCCGCAGCAACAGCTATTCCACTGGCTGTGGAATGGAGGGTGCCAGTGATCTTATTCTTTTACAGGATAAGATCAAAAGGAACACCCTCAGGGCACAGCCTTAGGGTGGTTTGGTGCACTTGGGAAATGGCTGGAGAGTTGTGAGAGGCTTCTGCTTCCAAGCTGTTTGTCACTCTCCATCTCCCAAAGGAAGCAAGGTTTGGAGCAGAATTGCTGGGAGCTGCTTAGCCTATTTCAGAGCAAAGCCATTGACTTTGTATACTTCAGGCAACTCCTAGGCAAAACTGCAGAACTTAGCCCTCTAAGCTGCAGTGGCAGTAATTCTTGGAAAAGGAATCCGAGAGACAAGCTGGAAGGGCTGACTTTCATATCTTACTCTGCTCCACTCAGCTTGTGTTGAAATGAGGTCTTAGCACATTTGAGGGAGTTTTTGTTCACATATACTGAACCATCTTGCTGCAACCAATCTCTTCTCAATGAACCCAAAGTTTTTGTATCTTCATTTGCACTTCTCCAAAAGTACTAGGTGCCATGCCATTTTTTCAGTGTTCTAGTAAGAAGCAAAAGTCTATTTATTTTGTCTTCCACTTTTAAACAAATATAGTATGACCTAAAATCAAGTGGCTCCTTGGATTTTCCTTTTTATGTTCTCAAAGGAATATATAGAGAAAACAGAGTTCTACACATCAGAACAGACTGTTCTCCTACAGCATCTCATCAAATGACTGTCAGGAAAAAAAAATCCCTGTCTCACCTCAGAAGAAGCTGTCAAGCAATGAAGATGTGCTATTTCCCCCAGTCTTTCTGCTCCTGTCCCAAACTCTGTCTCAAGAAGTGTTTACATCAAGAATGCTTGAGAATTGGGAGAATTTACGAAGAGAGACACTGTACATGCCCTGTTTCCTGTATTATTCCCTGGCAATCTGCTACAGACTACTGTAAGAGAACCAGTATCAAACACACACAGAGGTCACATTAGGTGACACACAAGGGAGATGTAAATAAACTGCAGAGAATCCGGAAAAGGTGCAGCAGAGTTGTTGCAAAAATTCAGAGCTCCTGGCTTTGATATGAGTTTCAGTGAACTGCAGAGTGTATCTTTGAGAAGGGCAACCCAGGGAGAGAGGATAATGCTTAGTATATAGTGCATTCAAGAGGAACTGAAGGGGAACAAAGGCATGGCCGACAGTGTACCCATGTGCTGCAGACAGGCAATTACTCTATAAATCACAGTTAAAGGAGACCTCTACTAGCTGGCACCTACCACAGTCCCTCACCTCTCTGAGTGTCAGCTGCTGTGATCACAAGCAAAGACAGACACTTAGCAGGGCAAAAACTGGTAAGTACTGAAACAGATGAGTCTGCATCAGCACTAACCCCCAAGACCACAGGTCCTGAAAGAGTAGGGGCATCTCTGCAGGCTGAAAGTGCCTTGAGGGGACAAGTTCTCAAACTGGTGCAGATTAGATGATGGGATGTCTGACCTGAGGGGGGGTGGCCACAAGGGCACGATGAGCTGTTCTGGAGAAACACGGGCTAAACCACTTATCATGATGGTTTCATTGCGGGGAACAGTCATGCACTATTAGTGCTGAAAGATTTCCCAGCCCTAACGGCTAGGATTTTAAGAATCTATTTAACTTTGATAGTCTATAGCCCATCACTGGAAGTCTGCTTAAAGGTGTGATTGCTCTTCTTTGTATTGGAATTGCTGACAGATCCTTAACTATTATGGCGCTTACCAGCAGTAACCCATTTAAATAGAAAGAAAGAGGAGAGCATAAATGGCTTGTGCTGTTTGAATTTGATTTACCCATCAGCAGAAGAAAGTTCCATGTATAGATCCTTGCTACACTATCCCGTCCATGAGTTTTCTGTGCTCTTTGTATACCAATATACTGTAAAGTTAGAAGATGCAGTATCCTGGAGGAAAGATGCTATGCTGAAGGGAATTTGGGTGCTGGTTGTTTTTGAACTGCAATATGTGGCACTGTAATTCCGTGTCAGTGATTTAAATGCACTGATAGAGTTGGTGACAGCTTAAATGGCTCCAGCCCCCAGCCTTCCCTCACCCCTCCTCCCTGCCTGCAGTACCTCTCTCTTATGGATGGAAAGCTGACAAGTTCTGTGCAGGAACAAAGAAGAGTAGGAGAGTAGGTGGAGAGACCGGTAATTGTTTAGGGTGGGTTTTTTCCAGTGTTGTTTAAAAAATATGAGCAAATATGGAGACATTCCACCTTCGTTTTTCCATGCTGAAGTGCAACTAGCTGTGAATGCCAAGAGAGGCTGGTTGCAAGACCATGCACCCCATTGCCCCTGCCCTCCAAGTGGGAGGAATGGAGAGAAAGAGAGAGAAGGTGAGTAGCCCTTCAGGCTGCTTTCATCATCCTGTGCCTGCTCTGCAGTGACAGGCTTCTGACAATAGACAGCCATCTCTCTAAGTCAATCATCTGCTTTCTTGTTCCTTATTTCCCTCCTACCTCCTGCTAGTTCACAGCAGTGCCCAGCACGCTGTGTGACAAGAGACCTTCAGGGCTGGCTTTCCCCTGCTGTGTTACTGCGGGTTAGCCGGGGGTGCGGCTCTGCGTGCTCGTTCGGAGGCACTCAAAGCCATGCGATGGTCAGTACCTGGCTCCTTAGCAAGGCTGAACAACAAAGTGGGCAACTGCAAATGCAGCTGATGAAAATGATCGTTGTTCCTCTTTAGATTCTTACAACAAAGGCTGTCACTCAAATCCAGAGGGGCAAGAAGACAAGTTAAGGCTGGAAAAATACAGATATACACTGTGCAGGACTGAATCCCGCTGGGAAATAAGGTATCAGAGCATCTTGTTATCATTGCCACCCCTATTAATAACACCGGTGACTTCAGGTACAACCTCAACAACTCTGGAATGGTCTAAAAATACTGAGTGATGGATGGTGCAGTACCACACTCCTGATTTACATTTGTTAGAAGCAAACAACCACAGCTCGCCAAGAGTAAACATGTGATGCTGTCATCCCTAACTGGTGGGGATAAAAAATGTATTACCCTGCTCTTTATCATGTACCCTGGCTCTATTTACACTTTCTCTCTGTCATGCATGCTGATACAGATATAATGGAAATGGAAGGGGTATGGAAAGAGTATCCATCAGAGAGAGGGAAAGTTAGTGACTCAGGTTAATCTTGTATCTTGAAAAAGTCAGTGGTAGGTGCATATACTTTGAATATCAGCACTTCAGGAGGTCACTCCTAGCACAAGTTACATACTCCTTTGTATTAGACAGGTAGCCACACAGATACTGGATGAAAAAAAAAGGATGCCTTCTGTAAGACAGAAGTAGGAGACATTCATGAGTCTGGCACTACATGCAGTAGCAGATTTCCAAAGCAGAGATCCATTGTATCCAACTTAAGCTACTGAAATTCAGCATCTGAGATGGAAATCGTATCCTTCTAGGCTCTCTCTGCAGTCAGGGGAGAAAGAAACACCTCCGAAGTGGAAAGCAGTTCTTCAATAGCCTCTAGCTTTCCACGGACCATACATACAAAGAACCTAGGACAAACACATCCTAGCTGAAGTGTCTCAGTTAAGTGCCTAACTTCAAGTGGGATGACTCTACAGGGATTTCACCTTGCAGGCTGCCCTCTCTGGCACTTCTGATAAGCACGTTCTGCCCTCTGGTAGGGTGACTGCTGTTGACTGTCTCTGAATGAGGAAGAGGGGTAGGTTAGGGTTTTGTGCCCTTAGTGGAGGGACAGCAGTGACTGCCAGTGAAGGGAGGAAGGGCCCAGATACTCAGGAGAATGAATAATGTGGTCAGGGACACTCTTAGCAGAGGGTCATGTGGGAGCTTGAAGAAGGGGAGCACACAGCTGAGGAGGGCTGCCTGGGCTGCCTGAATGGATTAGGATTGCAAACTGCTGCAGACTGAGTGTGGCACCTGGACTCTGACCAACCCTTGCCCAACCATAGCTCCAGGGCAAGAAAAGCTGTACAGAAAGAAGCTCTGCTAAACCACCTTAATGAAAAGACTGAAATTAGTGACACTCCCAGCTGCTTGTTTAAAATGACAATGTTTTTATTAGTGCTGAAATAGAATGGGAAAGAGAAGGAGTGTTGTGTAAAGTGTGTGCTGGCCTTTGTGCCTGCTGCTGGGGGTGTGATCAACAACACCAGCTGGCAGCTCTTTGGTTAAGAAAAAAAAATAATACAGTCCTGGAGATTGCAATGTGAACAAGAGCGAGCAGAGCACTCAGCACAGGAAAAACAGCTGGCGATGGACCCAGGCTGTGAAGGCACAAATTGCAGTCAAAGCCAGTAAGAATTTCCTTCTAATGCACAGGAAGTTCTCTCCATCACTCCACCTTCCCCACACACTCCTTCTTGGCCTTCCACCACCCTGCTTTAGCAGTGCAAGTGCGGGTATCTGGGGATTGAGAATCTTGGGAGACAAGCTGCCCAGACTGCTCTGCTGACAGACTCCTTGGCCTGGAATACAACCATGGGGTGAGAAGTGGAGAGTGGGCAAACCACACATTGCAGGTTTGCACATTTGGTGGTTCATGCAAGGTTTGGGATTTGGCAAGCAGTATCCTGTGAAAGCAGCTCATAGACCAGAAAAATCTATGTGGTCCTGTCCTGCAGACCCTCACTGCCATGGCGGCCTCAGACTCCATCCAGCTCTGCAAACGTGTTTCACACACTCACAGGTCCACCTGCCATTTCTGTCCTACAATCTGATGCAGCTTTGCTGATTTCACTCAGTTCTGCCCTGAAGCTTCACACTTTTCAGTTCTGCACCACAGAGATGATGTAAATCCAGTTCTTCCCTGCAACACCCTCAAGTGTTCTAGAAGTCATTTTATTTTGATCAAAGTCAGTCAGCTATGGCCAAACTATGTCATGTGTTGTTTGCAGTACACCTGTACTGATGCATTCACAGCATATTTATCACTAGAGAAGATGAACAGCTTTTTCTCCCTTTGATTTGAGATACTAATTAAACCTATTTTTATTGAGATTGAGGGCATTCAAAGCCAAAAGACCATCTTTGTTTCCTAAAGCCAACAAGGTGAGACAGAAGCAGGCTGTAGAAAGAGTTCATTAGCTTGGGAATGAACCCCTTCTCTGACACTGACCTACTCTATGACTTTGAGCATCTTACTTTACCATGCGTGACAAATAGCAATTAACTTGCTGCATACTCCACTAAGAAGTTGTTAGCATACACGGTGATGAGAAATGAAATGCAAGAACTTCGAAAAAATAAGCTGGGAGGTCAGATCTGAGCTAGAGTGCCTACATGTATCTTTAACTGAGTGATAACTCAGACTTTGAAAGAAAAAAGGTGAGTTTAAAAAAACTAAATCAAAAAATAATTGTGCAGCCTTTAGCTCTAGATAATGGCAGCGTGAGAAGTGGGATAATTAAATGATTGATATGATTTCAGAAAGAAAACGCAGTTTTTCTGGGCATGCACAAGGTTATCTGTGTCATTTAATTAACCTGCATGCAGGAGAGGAATTCTCTGTTGTTATCTCCTGATCCCAGTCCTGTGATGTCTGCTGGGGGTTATTTTTTGTTTTTGTTTTCTAAGCTAGGTTGTGGTTTGTTGTTTTTTTTCCCTAGGGATCAGCAAGAGCTGAAGAGATTGCTACAAAACAGAAAAGAAGTATCTTCTAAAGATTCTTTAGAATTGTACTAACAGGGGAATACTTTATATCAGTTGTCTTGTGTGGTATACTGATGAGGTTTCTGCCTCAATTCCTTTCCTGCTGTGGGGAAACAACGTCATTTTGCTAGATCAGCACTGCTGGTAAGGGGGAAGAGCAATCAGGGCTCCCTCCTCCCCACAATGTCAGTGAGCACTGGCCCCCTGTGAGGGTCCTCCATCACCCCCAATCTGCTTCAGCCATTGTGCTCCCTGGCTTCAGCCCTCTCCTACCCAGCTCCACACCCTGCAGCCCTTCCTTTCTCTGGCACTAGTCCTGAACAGGTACCTGTACCTCTCTCTGAAAACAAGCTCCACTCTTCCCTGCAGGCTGCACCTCTCTTTTACAGCCGCCACCCTGTCAGGCTTTAGTTTTATTTGTCCTTGACTCCCAATATGCAGCTGGAACTGTGCCTGTTTACAGAGGGAAGGATGGGAGTCTCTGGGGAGAGAAGCAGACAAGCAGGGAGCTGAGGAAAGGACTCTAATGTTTGGGTCTGGGACAGTGGCCAAGACATTTGTCTTCCAGTGAAGTTTGTCAAAATTCGGAACAGTCCCAGCCAAACCAGCACAGCTTCTTTGCTGTCATCCTTGGCAGAGATGCCAGTGAACACCTCAGCCATGAAGGCTCAGCTTCCTTCCATCTCCCCTGCACATGATGGAGGCCCAGCTGAAGGTGGCACTGGATGACATAAACCCATCCCTACAGCAGTTGCTCTGTCCAAAACACTGATCAGTCCTATACTGACATACAAGAAACACAGGGAGCTCAGGGATTACTGCAAGAGTGGAAGAGTGAAGTGCTTTCAAATTTGGTCTTTCTGAAACACATCCCAAGCCATGTATGCTACAAGCCAGCATTTCTAATGAAGATGTCAAGTAACAATATAAATCCTGAGAGCAATGAGTCTGTGTATAGTAGACAGGCATCTACAGGGGGAAGGGAGTAAAAGAAAGGGAAAAGACAGAGAGATGTGAGCTGTAGAAATGTTTCTTAGAAGCTTTTGATAGTGTTCCTCTGTCTTTGTCAGGAAAAACAGGAATATGTCTGAAAGCTCAAATATAAAAGACTCCCTTTCCAGCTTAAAATTAATCTCTGTATCTTCCTGTTGTGTGTCTACCTACAGACTCACTGTCATTGTGTAATTTTCAACCAACACTGGTGCATCAGCCCTCTAAGCAAGACACTGAAACCAAAGTTTGCTTCTGAAAAGTCTCATTCCCAGTAAAGGGAACTGGAGATCTGTTTAAAAGAAGTGATCCCTTCAATCTGATCTGAATAGCAAGGATCTCTGCATGGAGAAGTGGCAGGACACAGGGCTGTCCAGCTCATGTCTGTGAACTTCTGTTCTTATTTTGAGATTTTTGCGATTTCTAAGCTTGCTGATATTTGCTTTGTGACAGTACAGCAACAGTGATGCAATTCTATTGGACATGGTCATCGAGGCTTTGAGAAACAGCAGTGCTAGAAGCAGGTTTTGATGTTTAAAAACTAAAATTTGATGCTATATCATACAGATTCATATCTCCACAGATCAGTTTTTGTGGTAAATGGGGCCACCCCACTGCACTGGATTCTGTATCTGCAAGAAGAATGGGCTTTTTCCTAGAACGGCTGATAAACTTAGTAGAAGGGAAACAGCCATGAAGTGATTTTTGCAAGGGCACAGCAAACAAGAAGCAGAGATGGAGTTAAAATTCAAGCTTCCTGAGTCCCAGTCCCATCCATTAGAACATATTGCCTGTAATCTAGTAGTGCAAACATCCAATTGATAAGCTTTTTACAACAGAGATGACAAAGTGGAAACTATAATCTCCTGGATATGCTGCTTTGTGGCCAGGAGAGGATTCTGTTGTAATTTTATTTTTTTTTTTAAACTATAAAGAGTAGGATGCCTCCCCTTGAATAACAAAATAGTAGAAGAGGACAAATTATATTTGTCAGCTCTGTCCACAAACCCCACACAGTATTTGACCTCCCGGCCCCTTTCCTGCATCTATGAGAAGCAGAGGACTTGTGTGGGAAGCGCGGTGAGAGGCAGGCACAGGAGTGCAGCCAGAAGTGAGCAGGGTATGTCATGATGGGGACTCATCACAACTGTCAGCAGTGACTTTGTCCTACTGGGTCAGGCTCCTGATGGAGAATGGAGTGAGCCCGAGCAGTGGTGACTTTGCTGTAGCAGGCCTGGTGTCAATATTTGAGAAAGTCCTATGTAACTGTGTGAGAAAGGTCCCTGTGGAGCCTCCCCAATCCTGGCAACTCTGCCCAGAGACCAGTGGCTCCTCTTCTTCTTTCTCCTTTGAAAAAGGTGCGGAAGGACCATCCTAAGGCAGGAAATGACAGACCAAGGTCAAGTACTCTGCAGAGCCCAAATGAGGCAATGGGATTATTTTGAAAATTCGTTTAAGAATACAACTTGTGGATATTCTAGGGGTGACATCTTCAGATAAAATCATTATCTGCCCTGGAGAAGAGCAGTCAGGAAAAGGATTATCAAGGAAGTATATATGAGCTACATAGGCACATTTCACTGCCATGAGATCTCAGTTTCCAGTTCACATGTTCCCAAGGGCTATTTATTCTTTTTAAAAGAATACTTAGTCAAAACTGGGAGCCTGTAGAAGGGAAGAAAAATTACAGATACGATCAGCTATCTCTTCTGCAGTTGCTTGCATTTACAATAATAAACAAAGTCCTGAATGTTAAGGGATGGGAGGATCCAGAAGAGCAGAGCTGGGAAAAAGTTTTTACGTAAGCCTCGAGAAAGATGGGGTAATTTCAGCAGAATTCATGTAATAGATGTGCCCCATTAAACTGCACACCCCAAAAGCAGCACAACCCCTTGTTCTGTTTTCTATTCTGAGACCTCATTGAAGAATTTCAATGATTTGTCAAACCTGACACGGAGCACAAAGATGTTGTGCTGCAAATGCAGGAGATGCAGATTCAATGACAGCAGCACATGAGAAGGTCAAACAAGTGACACACACAATATGCTTGCCCTGACATTTGTGCAGTGCAGTGTTTTAGAGAAACAAGAGGCAGACAGGTTTAGCCTAGAGAACCTCAGACAAGACTCCTAGAGGAGTTCAGGCTGAGGCACCCACTATAGAGCACTCTGACAGGAAAGGCCAGAGGCTTGTTGTTTCCCAGCATATTTCTGAGTCACTGAAATGCTAAAATATGAAAGAAACAGCAAAATATTTTGCACAAACTTAGAAATGTCTATTACCTCTCCATATCCCAGTTCTATCCCTGCTCTTTCCATTTCCTTCTAGGGCATGCCCATGACATGGGTTTCAGTGCCATTGGCAAGCTGAAGGAGCCTGAAACCCCCTCCCTCCAACCACCAGCACTCACTCTCAAGCCTGCAGACTCAGCAGTGTTAAGAAAGCAGCTACAGAGAGCATGTGACAACAAAATAAAGTTAATTTGCTGCAATGTGGTATTTAACCAGAAAATAACAGAGCAGTGCCCTAGCTACCCACAACCCCCTGCACTTGACAGCAGTGACAGTGTCAGCTTCCATCTGCTGGTGTTACAGTGACACTTGCCATGCTAAACGCTGATTAGAATTAAAATGGAAATGACATCTACGTGCATTACTCTGCTATTAATCTTGATGGCCTACGTTTTATGTTGACAGTGGGCTTTTGCGGGGGGAGCCTAAAAAGACACAGGGTTGTAGAGCTGGTGGTTTTTTGTAGTTGTTATTAAAGAAGCAAATGTGATTCTGAACATCAGCATAACAGAGTGAATTACAGGCTCTTGGTGTCTCTGAAAAGAAGACAAGATCTTTGTATTGCCACTTGTTAGACAGCGAGCCCAGTTTTAGAAAATACTTGTATGACTGTGTGCACAGTAAATTTTTGCCACTAAAATGGAAATCTGATGCGACATTAGCATGAGTTTATTCAAATATTTAATGCAGGTGCCTGCAAATCATGTAGCTACCTTATGCTGTTAACTGACTGTGCCATAATTGTGTACACAAGTGGTGTTCACAAATGGAGCATGGTTGATTAGAAAATGAGCCCTATGAGATGAGATTCTTCCTAACTGCAGTGGAGTGGCTGAATGGAGAAGCTCACATTTAGGGAAAGGTGTACATTGCATAGAGCACTATTTCAAGCCCATGGAAGGGTTAATTCACTTACACATCCTGGGATGTCCGAGGAATGCTCCAGCAATGGCACAAGCCCTTTTGACTGATTTTGACAGTGCCCACCCACTGGTTTACAGCTAAGCCTCAAAGGCAGACCAAGAACCTAGAATCACAGAATGGTTTGGGTTGGAAGGGACCTTCAAGATAATCTTGTTCCAACTTCCTGCTGTGGGTAGGGACAGCTTCCACCAGACTAGGCTGCTCAAAGCCCCTCCAACTCGGCCTTGAACAGTTCCTGGATGGGGCATCCACAAAAGATCCTTTCTTCTGTGGCCTACTTCTTTATTGAGTTGTGTTGGAAGTCCCTTTCTTTGAGTAACATCATAAATACCTCTTTCAGGAGGGGTAGATACTTTAAAAGCTCAGTAATCCTTTAGTGGGGAGGTTATCTATCTTCCCATACAGGAGCTGGAGCAGCCAAAATTTATCCTGCCTTAGATTAGGGCCTGTATGTGACCTGTCTTTTCAAGTCAAGTATCCTTGGTCCTCCCACAGAACCACAGAACGGGGAGTGAAAAATGTTTAAATTATTTCTGTTTTTCCCAAAATTACCACTTCTTCCAGTTCTTACACTGCTGATGAAATTTTTTCTTAAAAAAAAACCCCAAACAGACTGCAAGGCAGTTCAGGCTAAAACTAAAATAAAATTCAGCCACTTTGGGCTGAATTTTTGCTTACACAGCAAAAGGCAGTAACAGATCTGGTGCATGACAATTGCATGGGGGAGAAATACAACTGTAAGGGCTGAGTGCTGTGCCCTCCTAGGCGAGATCCCTCACAGAGCTGCCTGATCCCATGTACCGAGGCTTGATGGGCCAGGTCCATCAGGCTTCATCAGTGTATCCAGACTAACTCACATCCTGATAGCTCTGCTGTGCTCCATGAGGAAGTGGTGACATGGCTACAGAATCAGAGCCATTCTCCAAGCTACCTGCTTGTCCTTGCCAGCAGATCAGATTTGGGAATAATATGGGCTCCCCTTTCCCTGTTCCTGCACCCGCAGTATGATGACATAGCTGCTCAGGTTTAAGAACACACATAATGCTATTTGCCAAATCATGGCTGAATTCCAGATTCAAATCTATAAAAATCACCATGTGATGTTCTATCAAAATTTCTAGCACCTACCTTAACTCTGCCCCAAGCCCCTGGTTTCTCTTCCTTCTACAGAACATTCCCACCCAGGCTCCAGGCATGATGGATAGCTTCCCTCTCCCTTATCTCATCCCTACAACACTAAGGCATGAGGAGGGGCTTGGAGGGGAGGGAAGAAGATGCCTGTAGTGCCTGTAAAGTTGAAGATAACGTTTAAGCTTTGTTACACCAATGAGGCTGCGTTAAGCTCCCACGACCTTGAGCGAGAGCTGCAGCTTGGGTTCCTCTCCTAAAGGCTTTAATAAAGTGAAAAATTGTTTCAATACAAAATGTGATATTGGGACATTGTTCGTGCATATATTGAGCTTAAGTCAAATATTCTGTGTCCTCAAATCCGACTGATTAATAATTAGAACGAGAAATTCTGTCTTTACTGTAATGTGTTTAGGAAAACTGATGGATTTAATTTTTTTTTATCAGCCAAAAGTAAGAAAAATGTAATCTTTCTTAAAGTATCTAATACAACAATGCAGAATAATTAGTTTCTATGAAAACAGGCATAATGGGACTGAATAATAAATCACTTTCTGTTTTGTATCTGTCTGTCTGATGGAGGAGAGATTTACTACACAGTATAGTGCATGATGCTGTAGGAAATACCAGGCAATAGAAGAAATCTATAAGGGGATAAAGTATTTCCAACTGTGCATTATACAGGAGCGTTTCATCTTGTGACAAAGCCTCAGGGTTAGGTCCAAATAATTATTGGGCAAAAGGCAGCTCCTCTTAGGATGCCAACTTGCCAAAATATGTTGGCCCCTAAAGCTCTGATTCCACATCCTCCATGGCCATTAATTTCAGTGGACCTGTGCACTTTCAGAGAGTTTTCCTCTACCCTTTTCTTCCATCTCTTTTGGTGCCTTAGACACACTAGTGCTGAAAGGGGCTGCTCCAGGCCCTTCTCACTGGGCAGTGCAATCCACATTATGTAGCTGGACAAGCCAAGGCACAGGGAGATCTACTGGCATGGCCAAGGCCACATGACAGGCAGCGAGATGCCTGAGCCTGCATCAGAATCAAGCTCACTGCCAACAGACTTAACCCAAAGCTCTCTTAATTGAATTACAAGGAAAAACTCAAATCTCAGGAGGAAGCTGGATTCTCCAGCTGCTACAGCTCTATTTTACTTCTTCTAAATTTTAGTTTTTCATCGTTTTCTTCAGTTTTCTTCTAGGAAAGGAACCAGAATGAAAGCAAGTAGGTTGATATCTTGACTCTTATCCAGGTACATTCATGAGGTATCCAAAACAGGCTTGTTGTTGGGCATTATCATCCTGTTGCTTTCATTGCCTGCTGCTAGAACATCATCTCTGTGCTGATTCCATTTGGACTTGACTCCAAAGGCATGATTTAGTCTGACTCCTTTTCACTTTACAGGTGAGTTCATTCTGATTTACACTGCCAAACCACAACAGAATCTATTCCTGTGGGTTTAGTCAATACTTCCATAAAGAATATTTTTCTTTGATCCTGGCTACAGCTTCCCTTCTTGGGAATTCTTTTGAGACCAAGAATGTGTTCGAAAAAGCAGTATGATGACATAGCTGCTTCAGTGCTTATGACCTGAAATACAGTCACATGGAGGAAGCTCTGCTGTTAGATTCAAATGCATACTTTCCTTAGCCAATTTGACTCAATTCACATAGAAAGTTCAAAGGTCCATGTAATTCCTACTGACTTCTCTGGAACACAATTCGTGGTACATCTATCTTTTTTTTGGTAATGGTAAATGGTCTCCCAGTTCTTTCTCCTGATAGCAGGACATCTGAGAGTCCTTCCTTTTCATCAGTTGTCAATGCACTATAGACAGTTAGTAGTGATCCTCAGGAATAAAACCATATAAACCTCTGCTTTTAGACCCCAGTACTTCCACAGACTTTTTTTTTTTTTTTAAGCAAATATATGCAAGAAGGATCTTACCTAGAACTGATAGGCATTGTGCTCTGTAGTGGAGCATGACATTTATTTAGCAGTACATAGCAGCAATACACAACAGTTTAGGTCTAGAAAGAAGAAATGAGCTGCATGATCAAAACCAAAGTGCGAACCTAAGTAGACAAAAGAAATATTCACAGCATATCTAGGCATTCACTGCTCCAAGAATGAATGGAGGTACCTTACTTATTAGCTATGAGACATCTCTCCAATAATAGATCACCCTCTACAGATCTGCTTTGGTTTCTATTCCATACAGATTCATGCAGGCCTAATACTGCATTACCATCCCTAATTCCACTATAAAGTACTTTTTTCCCTACACTCCTGGTATGCCACAGCCCAAACCTTTCCCATTTGCAAGGTCATCTGAGATTTACAGTTTAAAGGGGTACAATCACTAAAACCAGTACTAGTTAAAACATCAACAACAAGTTTCCTTAGTAAATAACAAGCACAGTAATCTGTTCATGACACCTCTGTGAAAAACTTATATATTGCTTATAAATGCCAGAAAAAGCGAGGAGAAGGGGGACTATGCAATGATCACACCTAGAAAAAAATGCCATCTCCAGGTCAATATCCAACACCCCCCTCTACTGGATAAAGCCCAGACAGATAAGTGTGTGTTGCAGGTGCAGCACAGTCTGACTTGGTGATTTTGCAGCATCAGACCAGCACCCCATCTTGCTGTCCTTCTGCCTTTTCTGTATGCAGGATCTTCAGGGCCTTGAGGCACCCAAGCTGGTAGAGATTCACTTCTAATCTGTTTCATGTGACAGATGTCCAGTGTGAAATACAGCACTTGGGATAGACTTTTCAGAATGGCTCCTTTCCTTTCTCACACCCAGCGGGGTCACTGCTGGCCCGGACTCGGACTTGTTTACCCTTTCAGCTGTTCCCTACCGTACGTAGCTGTTCTCAAGCTGCCACAATCAGTGTCACAGGAAAATTACCACATAACATACGTGACAAGTCACACCTACACTGCACAATAGGCAAGATTATGCAGCGATGTGTCAAATGGATCATATTCGTGTATCACCCAACACGTACAGTTCATTAAAACTGACATCTCTTCGTCAGCTGAAGGAAATGATAAATTACAGAGCATGCAGGCTGAGGAACTGACAGGCTGTGACAGTGGGCAGCGCATTCTCAGGGCACAAAACCAATGCCTGCCTTCCCCCACCAAGTCTATATACTTGCATATATAGATAGAATCACTAACTTTAGGTTGTGCAGGTTACAAACATCTCAGAGAACATACCCAGGCATCCACATCTGCAGGTTGTCCTTCCCTCCATCTGTAGATAACTATCTGCTCTGCTATCTCTTGAGCAATTCTCCTAGTGAAGTGGAACCGCTAGAAGAGGTAGCCAAGCAGGCTGAGGGGTCAGTCGTTGCTGAAGGTACAAGCCTGGAACTTCAGAATGCCAGATCCAACTCTCTCCTCTGCCACTGACTGTGTTTACTTTGGTACAAATCATCTGGTCTCTCTGAGCTTCAGTTCTCCCTCTGTTAAATGAAACAGCAAAACTGTCCTGCTAAATGAAGTATCATGAGAATAAATATGATAAACAATGCAAGCACCGAGATATACTAACTTACATTGATGTGTCCTAGCTTAAACACCTTAGATAGACTAATAAAGGCTTTATGGAGCACCTGATGAAATCAATAAATCGATGCCTGTGGATTTCAGCAGGCAGTGGTAAACCCCCTGTGAGAGAACAGGTGGTTTCTTCATTGCCTGTATAGCCAAGAAATGTTTGCTGTTAGACTTGTCCCTTGCACTTTGCTCTTCCCAACACATATCTTAAAATGTAGGAAGGATCTCAATCACTGACAGCTCTGAGCCTAGAATTAGGCAGCTATATCAAGAAGGTAAAATAAGCTGCAAGCAGCAAATAGAGGAAAGACAATACCAAGCTTAGACAATGGAGATTTGAGTTTGGTTCTCAGCTCATTCACAGATTTCCTGCATAATCTTTGACAAGACATTTAGTTTCAGTATGCACCAGCTACTCATCTGCAAACCGAGGATGAATAATCATTCCCTTGCCCTTGCTTTCTATTTAAAGTGTAAGCTCTTGGGGCTGAGGGTTCCACTTATTGTTGACAACTTTACATCAGCCATGAAATGTTTCTCTAAATTGCAGAAAAACTGTTACAGATACAGAATATCTCTACTGTTTGTAAACAGTCTAGCCTGGGTCCAGAATAGCCACACACACTGAGCACAGCCAATAAGCTCCGCTGGACCCTGTCACAGGCACAGCAGCTGAAGCAGAGTGTTGTATTAAGAAAACAAGATCACTTCAGCAGTAGATTGTCCCTGTATATATGCATAGAGCTGTGCCCTGCTAAATGAGATCTCCTGGATACCGATGTACTTTAGAGGTCAGTAAGTGCAGCAGTGCTGGAGCAGCTCTGTTAAAGTCAGCTCAGATCCAGAAGCAATGGCGTTATTCAGTGATTTCAAATTCTGGAGCACTTTAGCCATCTCTTACTCCTGATGAAGGAGATGTGATTACATATATGTAGAGTGTGAGCCCTGAGCCCCAACCAGGAGATTCAGGAAATGCCAAAGTAAAAGTAACAATGACTATAGAGAAACTCCCACACACAGGGTTAATCTCAGTCTGATGACAGTACTGAGACACACATCACCCAAATACTCTAGTCTCACCTTCTTTCTTTCTCCAAGAGACTCTTCCAGATCCCTCTCCTCTGACAGGAAGAGGTAGCAGAGCTCAAGGAGAATGTATTTGCTAAAGACCATATAGAACTGAGGATCCACATCTGCACAGTGGATTCCAGATCAGGCCCACCTATTTCCCAAAGATGGGCTGCATGAAGAGAAAGTAGGTGAAGGTTGAAACACATCCTGTGTGAACACAGGGTTGATCATGAACATCATGCTATTCCTCTTGCTCTAGCACAAGAGATACCAGAACAAAGAAATGGCTTCTGTGGGTGGGTTTAATTTTTTAACAAGTTACTATGTGGCTATTGTTTCAAATTTTGGGTGTTTATCTTTGCAATGTCTGTTGCAAACACTGTAATTTTCCAGCAGCCAGGTACATTGAAGACAAAAGTACTAATAATGTGACATCATTAGTTTTGTTCCATAGCAACATTCCCCCCGCCCCTTACACAACAGGTTATAAGTCTGTAAAACTCTGCATTTTACAGCACTATAAAACTCCTCCAGCTGTTATAAATATATCGTTTTAAGCACTTGCATTTGAAAAAAAACGAAACAGAAAAATACCACTGAAAAGTTCAATGCTTTTTCTTCTCTGCATTCAATTGTATTAACTTTTTCCCTGCTGGTCTCCCAGACCCACTGCTGGGCTGGCAGATTTCCACGGAAACCAGGGGAATGCTCAAGATTCACGCAGGCTGTTTGCTGCTACAAAGCAACTATTTTGCTATGAGAGATGTCCAGTGGGAGTGAACCTTTACTAAAAGGATACATCTGGCTTGTTTGCCAGCATGATGGGTACATGTTATCTAATTGGATCCAGGGCCGTTGGAAATGGATGTGTAGGAGTGGAATCCATCATGGTACTGTGAGATGGGACAATATAGTCACTGGTGGAGTTGCTTCGTATCTGCAGAGAAAGGGACTGGTGCTGTGGCTATTGGCTATAACTACACTTTATCCCCAAACAAAGTTCTCAGCAAAGCACTTAATCCTACCAGAAATCTTTAATTTTATCAATTGTTAGGTGGGACAAGTCTTCACCACAGGTATAGCTGTAGGTGGGACATACCTTCACTGAAGCAGGGGAAGAGGCAGAGGCTATACAGTGGCACAGGTCCAGGTCTTACCTAAGGAGTACACGGGGCAGGGAGTTGGGACAGCATCATTATTTGGCAATCCGCTTGTTTTCAGTGATGTTTGTGTTAAAAGACTTCTTTTGTTTCTGTTTTGGGTGTGTTGGTTCAAGCAACGTCTATAAAATGATTAATTAAATAGGCACTATTTGAAACCAACAAAAGTTTTGCTACCAATTTAAATTTGGGAAAGACACTTCAGGTCCAACAAGCACCCATGGAGTCTTCTTTGGGAATCCAAAGAGAGGCAAATGTCAGCCTGAACTCGTGCATTCTGTGGAAACAGTAACTACTGTAGTCCTCAATCACCAGTGCCTCCCATAGTGAAGAGATAGTGAAGAATATTGGCTTTTTGTTGCCTCTGCTCTAATTGAAACACTCCAGAGCAGGGTCTGGCTCTCACTTTGTACAGTGATGAGTGTTCTCGGAGCCATGATTCTACTAAAAGTGTAAAGCTGTTGCTAGAACAGAAGTAAAACCGGTATTAACTAATTGCAGGTGAGTTCTACCTCAGGCATGCTCTAAGAAGGGAGCTGTACTTTACGGGGCTGTGGATTTTACCATCACAAATGAGGCTTCTGAGTTTTTCCTTTTTATACATGCTACTATTATTTATATTTTCCTTGCCAGTGCTTGAAGCCATCATAACAGTGTATTGGGTAATGACAGGATAATTGTTTGTTTTATTGATCATTATAAACCATTCTGCATCTCTACATGATTTATATCATTTTAAATACTCTCTCCTTTCCTCTCCATTCCCCTGCCATTGGGGCAGTTAAGTAGATCAAAAGCCCACTGGCTACGAGCAATGCAATTAACAATGACAAAAGAAAGAAAAAACTTTGGAAATAAATGAGTCCTTACACCATTTCTTTGATGGTTGCCTATTGATCCTTTCACATTGAAAAATGTGAAGCACTTAGAATTGTGATGAAATGGAAGTGGAGGAACAAGGAGGGAGGGAGGGAACGAAGGAGGGAAGGAACGAAGGAGGGAAGGAAGGAGGGAGGGAAGGAAGGAGGGAAGGAGGGAAGGAAGGAAGGAGGGAAGGAAGGAAGGAGGGAAGGAAGGAAGGAGGGAAGGAGGGAAGGAAGGAAGGAAGGAAGGAAGGAAGGAAGGAAGGAAGGAAGGAAGGAAGGAAGGAAGGGTCACATACCAGGACATCGGTGTTCCATTGCTGCGTCAGGACTACAGGCAACTCAGGTTGTTGGTGCTCAGCCCACAGTCCAACAGCACTGGGCAATGTCCTCTGGGAGATTCATCAGAGCAGCTGATGGAGGTGTAGCTCATTGTCACAGCAGCCCCACTGAGACACTGCCACCATGTCCCAGCAAAAAGAAAAGCTGAGGCCAACCATTACAAGTGCAGCTTTATCCAGCCGTTCATTTCCTGCCACGTGCACTGGGATATTTTTATTTGTGCATGCAGCACAAATGTATATCTGAGACACTTTAGCTACAGTTTACCCAATGGCCACTTACTCAACCACCAAATAACCCTTCCAACTTCCTACTCACACAGTGTCACCCCACTCCTCCAAAAAAAAGCATCAGGCACCATTATAAAGACAGTACAGTACTGATACCAAGAATTTCCATGCATTTATACCTGAAATTACAGCAATTTTCTCTGCAGAACCAGGGTTTTCAGCTGCAAGATGTAAGTAGATGTCAGCATGTCATAAGCACCCTGCTATTCACACACTGCTAAACAGTATGAGGTGTCCCAGCAGATGAGAAGGGGATCACAGTAGAGAACAGGCATATAATCACTGGAATAGGTGGTGCTTGCCTGACTTCTACTTGGAAATACCTGAAGAGACAGGAATTAGTTCATTTACATACTTGAAAAGTCACAAGAGTGTTTTGGGGCTGTTGAGGAAACCACTAAAAAATGAAGAGGGTGCTGGAAGATGTCCCTTACCCACTTTAATCTTCATCTCTGAATTTATAAGGAGACACTCACTGGAATTTTTATCTGTCCTTTCAGCAAATTGATTAGGAGAGAACAGAGGAGGAAAAGGGAGGTAAGTTGCCCCTTGGCCATCTTTGTAGGTTACTGAACCAGTAGGTGGAAATCCAGTAATGGAGAAGAGTCAGGCAGGGGAGAAGTCCTTGGAAGAGCCCTTTATCCACCTAATGTTCACCAATGTGAATGATGGAGTTGGGGCACTCCTGAGCCCATTCCGCTCTGCAGGTATGACTATACTGCAATCAGGAGAGTGATTGCAGCACATACTGGCATCCTTCAGCTACTTCAGATTCAGAGAGCAATGCTTTATCCTGTGCAACATCTCTTTATTTATCAAAGACAGGAGCCCCTGTGAAAAGCCAGCATTGTGCCCCCATTTTTACTGCCATCTGGTTGAACACCTAGACACCACTGTCAGAAGGCAGGGAAGAAATTCTGGATGGAGCCCATATATTCAAAGCATACATTGAAATTATAAAAAACCCCCTCATCATTGTGCTCATTTGGCCCTCCAGGATTGGTCATCCTGGCCTGCCATATATATACATAGGCACTGGCTCATTTTGAAAATAGCTCACAGCTCCCAATCACGGTCGTATTCAGGATGAACAACTCTTCACGTGGGTTTACCTGACAGCTCTGAGCGAAACCCTTATTCCTCTCTAGTAAATGTGATCAAACTCCGTCCTGATTTTTCATGTTCCTTTACATTCAAAATCAACTTTTCTCTTCCTCAAGAGAAGTTTACTTTTTTTTCCATGAAACACAGGCATGACATAATCAAGAAATCCAAACTCTAGGTGCCTGACAGAGGATTTTCTCTGAAATACAGAACTACTTTATAGCAATCAATAAAGCACTAGAGTAAACCCATGCCTTCAGTGGAAATTCCCCCAGCTAAAATTGAGCTTACCATCAGCTAAGGTGCCATCGCTGGAGGACTTAACAGTACACACCAGAGAAGAAACTGTTCTGTTATCACTGCACCAACTGCTTTTGTCTCTGGTTGCCTTTGAAAACTCCAGTCTGGTAAGTATTCCCTGTCCACTGTCTGTTTCCATCTCCTTACCCAGGAACAGAAAGGACAACATATGGTTTTGAAATCTTACAGAACAGACGTATCTCCAAAATCTGCCTGTTAAGTACATGTAACACTTCCCAGCAAAGTGAGCTGATGCCATCAAATGGGAATAAGCTTTGGAGGGGAGGGTCCCAAGCATAGAACACTTCTCCAGTTCATTCTGTTGGGTTGCGTAGAAGAATACCAGAGTCATAAGGAAGTCTCCGGAAACAGCACGAATCAAACACTGTTGGTTCGAATTCAGTGGAAGGGAAATTTCAGTCCCTTGAATGGTTTCATAATGCAGCAGGGCACATCAGAAGCGAAGGAAACAGTCTGGCAGAATTGCATTAATTTTCATGAACCCAGCAGCCCTGGAAAATCATGAAAACTGCAACATAATGAAAGCCTGGAAGGGAAAAACCTGCCCTCTTCTTCACTGCTGGAGAATCTGAATGCAGATTCCATCAAAGGAAAGAGCCTAAGAATCCACAGCAGGAATAAAAATTAACCCTTTGGCTCATGGGACTGCAGGGTTGAGGAGTCACTGTTCTCCCAGTTACTTGTCTGCCAAAAGAGATAAACTCCTGTATGAGGGCAGCCCATCTCTATGCAATTAGACCTTAGCACTCTGCATGACACAACGAACTGCTGCCAGCAGGAATTAAAGAAAACATTTTCTTCTGTCTTCACGGTATCTATCTTCTGCCCTCATTTCTCAGGTCCTGTCTCACTGATTTTAGTAGAAATGGGATGCATATATTAGATTGATAATGTCCTAGATGGATGAATGATGCTCCCAACATAACAAACAAAAATATAGTTTCTTGCTTTTATGTGAAGTGAAAAAAATCAACTCCAAGTGCAAACCCCTGCCAGATTGTATAAATGAGCTTATCCTTTCAGATATTCCCATCTTCTGTATTTTATTCAAAAGTTGGACCCCTGAACACAAAAAACAGGAATTGTCTACATATTACTACTATTGCTACTGAGCAGAAGAATAACTTAATTCTGAAAGCTGTCATGATACATGAGTGTTATATATTGAGTACTTCATGCCTGCTTCATGCTACTGCATTGTGATGAAGTGACACCACTGAATGTACAGGTTACATTCTGTGGGCCCACAAAGGTGCCTTGGTTTCATTCCTACCTTTGCTGGTTGTGAAGCAGACAGCAATTAGCTAGCAGCAGTTGCTCTTCCAGGAGCTTTGCTGACATCATCTGCAATGCCAGGGAACAAACAAAGCTCTTTTAGCGGGATAAAAAGCACAACATGCATTGAGGTTGTTGTTGTTAAACAAAAATAACCAAGCTAATTTCAGCTCCATTTAAAAGCATGGGAAATAATCATTGCTCAGTGAATGGGAAAAGGACAAAATCAGTACAGAGAGAAATCATTTGCAGGGTCGTGAGAGACTTCTACAAGCCATGAGTACTGAAACTATTTTTAATATTACTCAACAGTGCCATTTAAATATCTATTGCCCCCTAGTACAAGGTTTTGGGAATCTTTCAATTCCAAGAGTTTCTATATATGTATATTTTTTCCATTTTCTCACCTTCATCTCATATATAATAAACATTTACAATTAAACAAAATTATAATTTATAAAGCCTTATTTGCCCAAGGGACTTACTCTCCTCAGTAAATTTAGCCCCCTTGGAAGCACACTGAGAATGGCTGATCAGCACTGCACTGAGTGCTGCACAATTAGAGAGGAAGAAATATCACCAATTTAAATGGCATACTAAAAATTTTGCAGATGTGCAAGTGAGACACAGATAAATTAACAGACTTGCTCCAGTTTGTCGAAAGTGCCAATCAAGGAGAAAGGATTGAGGCCACAGTCATTGAGCCACAGTCCCACACCTTAACCACGAAGCCATTGTTTTTGAGATTTAGATCTTAATCACACTGGAACAAGCCCAGAACTACTTTACTGTCTAGTGCAGCATCCCTAGAGATACCACTGTAACTCTAAAGATAATTTTGCTCAGAATGATCATTGTCTTGCTGACCACAGCCTACCTCATTCATTTTCCCCCCGGCCATGACATTTCCCATCTGCTGGCCTCCAGAACAGCTTTCTCAGGAGCAGAGCACTGGGATTTCTCACTGCCCCTGCATTTCAAACAGGAACACTTCTCACAAACAGGTACTAGCCCCGACAACCAGTGGGTGGTGCATGGCGGCCTCTTTTGACCTCCCACCTGCCCCACAAATCGAGAGTTAGACCAAACCCTCCAGCAGTACAAAACAGAGCATGACTTTGGCCACTGGAGCTATAGGAATACCCTCAGACATGGCAGGGTTCACAGAGCAACTGGCTTGTCTGCAGGTGAACCTCAGCAGACACTCTGATGGAATCACTGTTGCATTTCCACGGGAGGAGCAGCTACCCCTCAGGAGGGGTGGGCTGTTGTTTCTTCCCTTAGGCAGACTCCTGCCCTTCCACTTTCAAAAGTCCTGAACAACACATCCACCCGGGGCTCTACTCCCTTTCACACACCAAACCCACCTGAGGACATGGGGCTGCCTTTCCAAAGCCCACTCTGGCTGTGCTACCTGCCCTTCTCTGGCCCTTCTTCTTCCCAGCACTGCAAAACTCAGACAAGTTGGACCAGCTCCCCTCCTATCACAGGTATCTCCATACCCTCCATCTTCTCTTCAGATGGTTCCTGGGCAGCTGCTCTATACAGGACTGAAAACCTGCTAACCTCAGAGCTCCAGCTCTGAGAAACTACTGAGCTTGCAGCCTTGGGGCTCTCCCCCTTCAAGGGCCTTTCCCCTCATGGTCTTGGGACTGACCCCCTTTAGGGGGCTGTTCCTCTCAGGGCTCTGTTCCCCTCGTGGTGCCAAGACTCACCATCTCTCAGGGGCCACTCCCCTCACGGTGCCAGGACTCTCCTGCCATTTCTGAGGGGCTCTGTTCCCCTCACGGTGCCAGGACTCTCCCGCCATTTCTGAGGGGCTCTGCTCCCCTCACAGTGCCAGGACTCTCCCGCCATTTCTGAGGGGCTCTGCTCCCCTCACGGTGCCAGGACTCTCCCGCCATTTCTGAGGGGCTCTGCTCCCCTCACGGTGCCAGGCCTCTCCTGCCATTTCTGAGGGGCTCTGCTCCCCTCACGGTGCCAGGACTCTCCCGCCATTTCTGAGGGGCTCTGCTCCCCTCATGGTGCCGGGACTCTCCTGCCATTTCTGAGGGGCTCTGCTCCCCTCACGGTGCCGGGACTCTCTCGCCATCTCTGAGGGGCTCTGCTCCCCTCACAGTGCGGAGACCTTCTTGCCATCTTTGAGGGCATTGCTCCCCTCATGGTGCTGAGACCTTCTTGCCATCTCTGAGGGGCTCTGCTCGCCTCATGATGCTGGGACCCTCTTGCCATTCCTGAGGCCCTCTGCTCCCCTCATGGTGCTGGGACCCTCTCCCCCTCTCTGAGGGGCTGCTCCCCTCATGGTGCTGCTCTTCCCTCCTCCAAGGGCCATTCCTGCAGGGCTGCTGGGGAGACAAGAGCAGCCCTGGGGAGAGATGAGGTGTGAGGCGCGAGCACCAAATGCTCAGGGAAAATGACCATGCATTTGTGTAATCTGATGCAAATGGATGTATATTTATGCAAATGTGTGTTAAGTAGATTCTACTGATGCTCTGGCTTCAAATATTGGTAAGTGTGTGCTTATACCTATAAAACACACTTAAAAACTCCCCTGCAAGCTGCAGTGACACCATCGATGTGTTAATATACACACGGACAAGGCACTGTCTTTACCTAAGACCAAAAACTAAAGTACCTGCAATTGTTTAAAGCTTTAATGAGGCTGTAGGGTGTATTTGATCAAGTTTTCTGGCCGAATTCCAGTGAGTATAATTATACCTCGTCTACCTACCCCAGCTCTCCCACCTGGTAAAATGTTTTTCTGTTTTTTTCTGGTGCGAGGTGTTAAATATCTACTATTACCCCAGACACTAATACGTGGGTTAGCTGTTTCCCGTGTCAGGAATGAGCCAGTACTCAAGCTGAGAATGTTTCAGGGAGCATGTGCTTCCCAAGTCTGTGACTCAAAGGGAAATAGAAGGGTCAATTAGATGCTGGCAATTTTAATTCGTGTGATGAGTATTCTTCTGCTTCCACATTGCCTTGCCAAAGTGCCCAAAGTTCTTTCTAATTTGCAGGGGAGTTTATGTTCTAAGCCTAGAAATGTTTGTGAAATTGATTTGTAGCTCAATATATATATAATAACACCTGCATATATGAATGTATGGAAAGTGACTCTCTAACCAGATAATCAATGGATGTTCTTAAATTCCTGAATTAAGCTTGAGACAGAATTAAAGTGGTAAGGAAAAGCTCTGAAATTATTGTTGTGTTAAACTTACGTCTTGAAACATACCATGAAATTGATTCAACTATCCCTTCAGAGTTGGAATGGGTAAGTACTGATATTCAGAAAGTATCAGGAACTTTATGTGGCAGAGGACTACAAAAGTGATGTTGAAGGTGGCATCAGCACGGTACAGCCACTTGTAAACTGAAGAGAACCTCTGTGTTGTCTCATAAATTGAAGTTGAAATAAATTGTAAACAATATTGAGTTGAGGGATTTGATCTGATTCAGAGTTTCAGAGCAAATATTAAATAGCCTAGAATGTGGATGTATGCCATGTTTTATATTCATAAGAGTGTTTTTCTATGTGCATTAATTTAGTCACATAATGAGTGACTAAAATCTTCCTTTTCCCCAAAAGCACTTTTAAAAATTGCTACTAAATTTCCAGATATTCCTATGTGCTCTCTAAAAGGAAAAAAAAATGTAATTAGAGGGAATGCTAATTTCCCCAGGACTAGAACACACAGGAGGATGGATCGTAGCTCTGTGTCTGCTCCCAGTCTGCTTGGTGGGTCTGGGCAAATTGGCTCTCCATGCTTGTTTCCCTTTTCTTAAAATGGAGATAATGTTTCCAACCTTTGTAAAGCATTTTAAGACTTAATGGTGAAAAGTCTTGTAGAAGTGTTAGATACTATTAGGGGTGTTCAGAATTTTCATTTAGAACTTAAAAAGATAAGAGTTTAGACATTAGAAATTAGGGCTGTACTGATAACTTCAGATCCTGTGTCAAGCAGTGTTTTTATTTTCCAGAATGGCTTACAGAGTAAACCGTTCTACAGTGTGTGAATTGCAGTTTTGTTTTCCAACAAAAGAAAAAGGTAAATTATTCTTTGTTTCTGGGATTTTCTTTGCTGTTATAAGGAGATACACTTTGGGTTATTTTCCTCAGGGAACAATTTAAATTACTTTTTTGTTCATTATAGATTTCATCTGCATCTTTTCATTGTGTAAGACATTCTTCTAATTCAGAGATTTTTGCAATCAGCATCTTATTGAGTATATTTTAAAATTACTTTTTCTCCAGCTTTTGAACTTTTATACCCTGAAAACATGTTCAAAGGAGCCAGAATCCACCTAGTCTATATGAACAGTTTTCTACTGTGTAATGGAAATAGAGAAACCCAGAGAATGGTGTGGATTGCCACAGGTGAAAGAGGGCTGATTTTCCTGCCTTCCCTAGGTAAGTGGAAATTTCTGATTAGATCTATAGCACTTTCTTGGCAATTGAGTCAGGATTTGGTGTACGTTATTTAACAAGCAGTCATAGGAATTGACTTCTCACAATTTTTACACAGAATCACAAAATCATTTAGGTTAGGAAAGACCTTCAAGATCGTCAAGTCCAAACTTTGACCAATTACCTCATCACAACTAGACCAACTAATTGCCACATCTAGTTGTTTCTTGAACACCTCCAGGGATGGTGACTCCATCTCTGGGCAGCCTGTTCCAATGCCTGATAACCCCTTCTGTGAAGAAATTCTTCCTGATGTCCAACCTGAACCCCCCCTGCAACAGTTTGAGGCCATGTCTTCTGGTCCTGCTGCTTGTTACCTGGGAGAAGAGGCCAACTGCCACCTGGCTACAACCTCCTTTCAGGGAGTTGTAGAGAGCAATAAGGACCCTCCCAAGCCTCCTTTTCTCCAGACTAAACACCCCCCACTCCCTCAGCTGCTCCTCCTAGGACTTACTCTCTAAACTATTCCCTAGTTCTTTTGCCCTTCTCTGGACAGGCTCCGGCACCTTGATGCCTTTCTTGCAGTGAGGAGCCCAGAACTAGACACAGGGTTCAAGATGTGGCCTTGCCAGGGCCAAGTATAGAGGATTTATCACTTCCCTGGTCCTGCTGGCAGCACTGTTTCTGATATACTCCTGGATGCCATTGGCCTTCTTGGCCACCTGGGCACACCTGGGCTCATGTTCAGCTGCTGTCAACCAGCACTCCCAGGTCCTTTCCCACTAGGCCACTTTCCAGTCATTCTGTTCCCAGTGGTGGTGCTGCAGGGACTTCTTATCACCAAAGTGCATTTTATTACGTCTGGAAATATTTAATGTTTTTCCTAAATTGGTGTAATGTGGAGTCATTTGAACCTCACCTTTTATGTTTTAAGAGAATGTATTTCTAAACTTGAAGACAGCAAAACAAGAAGCTTGCAGACATGTTCAGCATGTACCATTAGACCTTGGAAGTCAGAAAGGGCTATAAAGAAGCTGTGGTATGTGCATACATATGTGTAATGTTTTTACAACGAATGGAGTTGGTCTCCCGAAACAGAAAAGTAAATTCTGCATTGGTGCTGAGTGGTTTAGCTGTAATTCTCTGCCTTTTTGTGGAAAAGTCAGCAGGATCTGCAGCATTTCCTGGTATCCTCAGACTCCCGCTCAGGGATTCTCACTCGAAGGCTGACAGGCAACTTGAATGCTGCTAAGATAATTTTGCTGTTTCTTTGCTGGACTAATTTTCACAGTGGCAAAAATACTCTTGCAAAAGTCACATTCTTTTCTAAAATTTGTTTTGGATTACTGCAATGATATGCAACATATTAAATGGATTTGCCTCGTGTTGCGATTGACCTCCATCCTGGTCAACACAGCAGAGTTTGAGCTTGGTTCTCTAGAATTAACAACTGTGAGCTGCTGTGGTGTGAGCATCAGGCTCTAGCAAGCCCATATTATCTGGCAGGGCACAAAAGGGTTTGGTAACAAACACTCACCGGAGGTTATGCCATGACACTGTTTCCTCCTTCCCCCCCAGATTTGTTCCTTAGACATTCCCAGGTATTTACTCATGGAGTGATGTTGCTCTGGGGTGTCACCTGTGACAGCTGGGGTTGCTGGGAGAGGGGAATGGTTCATTTCACAGGTTTTTCCTTTCTAGAGTTTAAGGACATACATGATGTGAATCTGTCAATCAGTAAAAGAAGAGAACACCACTGCAACAGTGCTGCCCTGCAGAATGGCACTTGAAGCACCTCTGTGATTCCAGTCCCTTGGCCTGTTCTGTTGCATTACCTTGGGCAAATCACTACATCTCCATCTCTAGCCTAACACACCAGAACACTTGGCATAGGCCCCAAAGAAAAGCAATCGTCTCCATAAATCTTCTGAGCTGCCTGCCTTCTGAAGGCATATCCCTCGTGGGGTAAAATTAGGAAGTGATCATCATGGATCATAAATCTATCGGCCTTGGCTCTGCATCTGACTTGTATCCAAAGTCGGATGCTGAGAGCACAATTTCATGGTACACAGGGGTGTGGGTGCTCTGCACTTTTCAGATGCAATAAGTGTATGCTGATTTCTCTGGGTCATATTCTTCCTTGTCCTAGTACAGTTCGCTCTTTAATCTCCCAGCCTCATTTCGTCTGTTTGTAAAATCCAATGTGTACCTACTTGTCTGTGGAATACACTGGATAGACCTAAATAGAGAAGCTAGTGATGTTCTCTAGTTTACTCACCTCCAGGGGCTTAGAGGAGTTAATGTCTGCCCAATTCCTTAGCAAGTGTAAAAGTGCTTAGGTTCGTTATATATTAATCTATGTGCAAGAAAACTACACAAAACAATAAAATACGCAATGTACTTAAAATTGACTGTGGGCAGAGGAAAGATCTTAAATCTAACCTTAAAACGTAGTGCAAGTCATGTGAATGAAGAGTTAGGTGGGCTTCCCACTCAATCCAGCGCAAATGGGGAAGTTTATATGGGGTCCTATATTTGGAAATAGCACAGGGCCCAGAGGGGGCTGTGTCTAGATGAGAATTCCCATGTGCAGACAGAGACACGAATTAAATTAGAACGGATATTAGAGCTCAGGGCCAGATTCATACCCTCACTGCAGCAAAGTAAACCAGAGGAACACCAGCCAATCGCAGATGTAACGCCAGCACAAGCGAGAGGAGAATCAATCCACAGGTAATAAGGGAAGCATCAGTGCCTGCCTGGAGTTTCATCCTGTGCTTTGTCCTAATTATGAGCAGTTTAATGGCATGCTAAAATACAAAACAGATTTATGAGCCGTTGCCATCTCCCTCTGCATTGTTATACAGCTGACTCAACAGTACTTTTACTCCTTGGCTAGAAGGTCAACTTAGGTTTTACTAAGCTAGGGCTGGGGCTTGGACTCAGACGCGCCTTGTCTCCCTGAATACTGCTGCTAGAATAAATGCTAAACTATAGTCCCATCTGCTCTCTCCATGTCCTGTCCAGATGGATATTCAAGATCCCACAGCACACTTTGAATAGAGAATAAGTCTATATATCTAGCCAGCATTCTTCCTTCATTAAAAAAGACTCAGACAAGCTTGTATTTGAAGTCGGCAGAATTACTTCTATTTTTTTTTTCTTGCAAAATCAGTATCTTTTCAGACTGGAAATATTGAACCTAAAATGGGAAAGGAGTAATGTGTAAAATGAAAGAGGCAATGTTGATCATTGAAGAAAATAAGGCCAAAGACTCTGGTGAGATTACTGTGGGCTATTGCTTGAAGTGTGTTCATTAAGTGCAGTGTACCTGAGCACTGCATTGCCTTTTGGGGAAAGAAAATGAAATGATGCACAAAGCAGATGATGAGCCGCAAGATTTCCTGGATTCTCTTCTCAGTGTTGCCCCTAATAGACTGTAGGCAAGTTCTTTCATCTCTCTGTGTCTCAGTTTCATGACCTGTAAATAGCAATAGTAATAATTTGCTGGTTTTCAGCCTGGCTATGAAACTTGACCTGCCACAGTTAACAAAGTGTTTTGACATTCTTTTGGAAAGAAGAATGGGTTCAGCTGCATTTCACTCAGAGTTGCTGATTGCCACAAAGTAGAAGGATGTCTCAAGAGAAAGATCATGTAATACTTCTCGTTTCTTACATATCTCCTCACCTCCACCCCAAGAAAGCAGTTCTGGTTTAGACCGTTATTTTTATGCTTGGCAAAAAAATCACAATCACTTTCTAGTGAAACTTTATGGTTCAACTTTCTTCATCAATGTGTGCAGCTTTTTCCTCAGTAGACATTTGACTTTCAGAGGAATGCTGCAGATTTGCTTTGCTCTCTGTTTTCATTGCAGCAGCTTTTCTCAGAGTGAAATTCTCACTCACCTTAAGCAGGAATTTGCTTGAAGAGTTAAGTCAAGACCCTGGCACTAACCCATCTGACAGGAGCTTGCTCATGCTCGTCTGAGAGACCATGCCACTGGTTACTGCATAAGCAGTTTGTGCCTTCGATCAGTGAATTTGTTAGTGAATTTCTCATCTTCTACCAGAGAAGATGCTGGTTGACAAGGATTGACAGAATAACTTTTTCCCCTTACATTATCCATATGTCATCACCAAGAAACTTCAGAGTGGTGACAGTAAAACAACTTGGTGATAAGATTTTCTCAGTTCTTCTGCATGCTGGGATACAGGCATGAAGTCAGGGGGCAGGTAGAAGAGCCTCTTTCTTTTCAGGGGACATCAAGTGTGCACCATAGTGTTTGATACCTCCAACAGACTTATATCCACATCTATCCCAATAATGTTTCTTCTGGACTCAAGAGTAGTTCAAAATATGTTATTATTTTAGGGACAATGTGGGAAAGGCAGATGTGGCCATTACATCCACAGCCTTCTGGATCCAACGCCTGAAATCTCAAGTTTCTGCTGGACCCTGATCCTGCTAATAGACTGTAGCAAGCCTTCTTCTCTTGGCGTCAGCACCTCCCTGCTCAGTGCCAAAGCTGCAGTTCTGTAAACAGATCTCATCCTGCCATATATTATATTGCCATACAGGCAACACTGTTCTAACTGATTAATAACAAGCAGCTTGATAGGATTTGGGGAGGCACTGGAGTAATTAGTAAGATAAGGGCAGGTTTCTTTGTGCTGCACTTTCACGGATGACAAAAGCTTTCCCCCTGAAGAGTTTCACTGATAAATCTGTATATAATAATAATATTAACAATTAAAGCTTTTTGCTAAAATGCAAGTTAAATATTCCTTTAGGGAATAAGAGAAAGGAAATGTTCATGTCCTGGTACTGATTGGAGGCCAGGAGAATGGAAGAGGAGAGGAAGCTGCTGGGAAAGAATCTGCTTTTCTTTCTCTGCTAACAGCAAGGTTTGGGATTTCATCTCCAAACAGGTAGCATGGTTCATCTTGACAGGGCTGGCCATTCAGTGCTTGGAGCCTGGGCTGTCTGTGCATCACCAGGGCACAGTGTGCTGATTTCCTCTGGCAGGACAGTGAGGTGAGCTGCTGTTCTAAATTGGGCCCTTCCCTGCCCTTCCATGGAGTCACTCTCACTTGTACTGACCCAGGGATCAACAACATACAGACTCTGTGGGGCAAGTTTAAGCATCCACATAGCTGGCTGGTGGCAGTGGGATCATAAATACTGAATATTTCTTATTCATCTTCTCAGCAGGCATACTTTCTGTTAGCTGCAGTGAGAAATTATGAGGGTGCATTTGACTCATACAGAATAAGTGACCAGGTATAAAAATGAAAAATAAAAAACCAAAAAAAGGAAAACTAAAAGGCTACAAATGTTGCTAAAGTGACAAGTGTTCATTTACTAAAAATATCTTTTAATATTGCTGTAACTTTTAAAATAATCTAATTTATGTGGAACATTCCTCACTAATTGAAGCTGTCTCTTTTTTTATTAGATAGAAAGGTTACAAAAAAGTATATTGACGTTTTGAGAGTGATTCTTCTCAGGAGCCCACTGACTGTTATGAATAGGATTTCACATGATGTAAGCCCCTAAATGCCTACAGTGATATGAGAAAACCTGCAGATTCTTGTAATTGTAAATGCAATAGGCAAGGCTTTGGGCTATTGCATCTCCTTTCTGGAGATCATTGTTGTAAAGCTCAAAGTGTTGTTTAGCCCTCGGTGTTCTCATTTATTTCCACAGCTTTTTCTGAAAGCACAAGTTTGAAAAATGGAAGTCTTTCAAGAATAATCACTCTCTAAACACTTAATGCTGCTGTGACAGCACTGTCTATCACTCAAGATTTAACTTTGGAAATCCACATAACATAGAGAAAAAAACCTTTTCCAATTAGCCAAGACTGGAGGCAGATTAGTTCTCGACTGCTGCATTGAGGGATGCCAGGGTGTGTATTAATGGACCATGGGAGATGACTTCTGACCATAATTCTGACTGCACTGGGTGGTGCATAAAATGGCAACAGCAGCTCTCCCACCAAGAGATGCAGGACCAGCCAGTTAATGTGAGCTACCCTTGGGTGTATCTCGTAGGTCTTAGTGATCTACAAACCTGTCAAGTGCAAAATATGTCATCCTCACTCTGTTATATAGATGGGGAGGCTGAGGTGGGGAAAGGTTAATAGATTGCCCAAGGTCATGCCATTCTTTTGGCAGACCTTGGAATAGCACCCATGCCTCTGTCTCTACTTTTATGGACATGTGCACGTATTCAGGTCTCAGCCACAAAGTCTGCTGGAAAAACTTTTACCCTTTTTTTGATCTTTGGGACCTAATTGACACACAGCTTCATGATCACTGGTGTTGCAGAATTAACAGCCTTTAAAACCTTTTGTAGTGTAATTCTCTTCATTAGAGCAAAGAGATGGTTTTCCCCAGTCAGCAAGATTTTCTGTTTAGATCCACAGTGCAGCAAGGCTTGTAGCAGTTCTTGCATCAAGAGTTTAATGTTGCTTTGTTCAGATCTGTAGCACAGATTTCTATCACTTCAGCTAACAGGGTACATTGTTATACTGCTATATGTCATGAGATCCTGACATTAAAGGATGCAGAATAAAGAAATAACCAGATGCACACTGTCAGGAATTTTTTTAATCCTGGCTGGTAATAGATGATGCAGGAGGAGTGGGCTCAGTTTCAACTCTGTGCTGTAGTTCCCTTGCTCTTGGTCAGTTGTTTCTCTTCCTGAGCTTTCACTCTCCCCACACCAGCTTTTCTCCTGATCTCTTTTTTTCATTCATTCCATCAACAAGCAAAGTTTCATCAGTTCCAACTCACTCTTCCAAATTTCCATCTCCTTTCCTTTCAGTTTATAGTCACCCTGTGACCCTTTCTTTCCCTCAGAGCCCTCTTTTGATCCTACAAACCTCATCTTCTGCCATCTGCTTGGCCCATAATCTGAGTTCTTCCTTCTGCACTCCCAGCTAGTCCTGGGACTCTTCCTCTCACCCTCTTTGTGCCTTTTTAGCTCCTCTCTCTAATTCTGGTCCCTGCTATTACCTTACTATATTTTTTCCTGAAGATGACAAGAGATATATTCCCATTCACAGTGTCACACGTGAGAGAGAGCTGAGCAACCATAATGGAGGGCATTGCTACCAGTAATACATATTAATATTTTATTTAGGCATAAAAATATTCTTTCAGAGGAATTAGATCTAAATATTATGGGATATTAGATAACTGAAAAATTTAATCTGATGATAAGGCAATAGAAGATGGATTGAATAAGAGGCAAATGCTGTAGGGGAAAAAACAAACAACAAAGGCAAAAATAAATCACAGCATGATGCAGGCAGATTGGATGCCATCCTTATGCAGTCCTATCCAAACCCCTCAAAAGAACCGTATTCTGGGCCTTTTCTTATTGAACAGACATACATTACTTGATTTCTTCCAGATGATGCTTCTAATTTCTCTGTGACTGCTGTACTGTGATTTTGGAGGGTTATTTTTTACCTTAGTGTTATGTGGTCAAAGGACAGAAAGAACGAGATATGGTCTGACCAAAATACCAGGTTCTGGGAACTCTCTAATGCAGGTCTGATACAGACTCTTGTTGCATCCTGGACTGATCACTCAGTGTCACTGTCCTCGGCTTCTTCAGTGTTCTGAGGCAGAGATAGCAGTGCTGATCAAACTGCTGCAGGAGGGTGTTGCACCAGGATTCATCTGCGTTAAGTGGGATGGCACTCTAGCTTTGGCTTCTCCTGCTGATTTTGATAGGAGAGGTAGTTAGTTATATTTTGCACCTCTGCTTGCTTCCAAGAAGCTATTGCACTGCTGAGCAAAGATGAGCCTGCAGTCACGGTACCTACTGTGTTGCTTTTTTTAGGACTACTACATTAGAGCCGTGGTGACCAGACAAAAAATAGGGCAGAGCTGAAACAGTTCCAGGGAAAGCGTCACGGAGAAGATAATAGCAAAGTAAAGCAGAGATTCTAGCTTTAGTATGTCTCTGAAACTAATGTTCTAACTACTGGGCCAGATTCCCATGCATTCTGAAGCCTCTTTTTCTTAGGAATGCAAGAACAAGGATTGAATTAAATTATTTCTGTCAGTAGGGGAGTATAAGACATGAGGGCAGTGATACTGTGGGTTTGTTTGTTGGGGGTTTTTTTGATTGAAGTCATAAGCAGTTTTATATTCAGGAAAGATGTGGGTAATATACTTTGGATAGTTCACTGAACGGGTATAAAAAATAGAAACTGCACAAATTCTGCTTATATAAAATTGGAGAGACCAACTCAACTGCACAAGGACCTGGTCGTGTGCTTTCTTTAGTTCTCTGTAGAAAATATCAGTAAGGATAGCAGATAATTTAGATACGAATTCTGATTACTGCAGACTGAACTACGATGTATGTCATACAAACCCATTGAGACTGTGCAGTTTTCATTAAATTGTTTGCAGATGATCTGATGAGAGTGGACAGAAACACACAGGTATTTTTACTCATCCCTGAGAAGGGGAACCCCACTTATTTAAATAACTTATTTTACATATTTAGCAGAAGTTATACTGGCTTTTAATATCGTAGTCTCTCTCATACTTCTGTCCAGCATTTGCCTATTTCTTTTTGCTTCAAGTTACTACTTGAGATTTAATTGAAGCAGGCAGTCTGTGGACAGAGCATTGGGGCAGGCATTGAAGCATATTCAGGTTGGTTCTCACTAGATAAAGAACAGTCTCCTTCCCAGTGCCAGGAATGCACACAGAAGTAACAGACTAACGCTCCTTCAATGCCAAGGAGAATAAAAGAAGAGCACATTTGCTAAGAAAAGAAACTCTTATAAATACAGAAGGACTAAAAGTATGGTCTAAGGTTAGATCAGAACATTAGTAGTGCGGATCCTATTAGCAACATTTTATAGCTGATATTATGTATGTCATAATTGTCAGCTGATTATAAATACTGCCTTCTTTTACATAAGAAAACTGCTGTCCAAAATTACTATGTACAAGTCACCATTAAAAAAGTCTCAGTTAGAGCTAGTGACTGGAGAGGATTAGATTTAGACATGACTATTCTTGCTTTGGGGTGAGGGAGAATGCTAGATGATCTCCCAAGTTCTCTTCCAGTTTTACTCTCCAAGACTCAGTAATGTCAGTCTCTTTACAATGGGAATTTCCTTGAATTTTTACAGCAGTGAAGATTGCATAATATTATTTACACTTCCTAGGTGTATATCAAGAAGCTAAATCAAGTAATATCATGAAGGCTTGCTATTCAAATAATATTAGAGCTCTGAGTTTCACTACCTTGTGTTAAAAGTGACAAATTCACATTTCTTCAGGTTTGCCTTCTGGGTTATGAAACTAACAAGTTCACATGGCTGCATAGGAACCCTGAAGACAAGGAAACTCTATTTTTCCATAACAGAATCTCTAGATACCTCAAAAAATGCAACAAAAATCGCCACCACTGTTAGCGCGTAAAGCAAACCTCTTGAGATCCATGTTAGTGAAGTGGTAAAGAGATGTAAGTTTTTGTATCTAACATCTACCAAATGACTGTGAGGGTTTTGGCACATCAAACTTTCCTTCACAATTTATCAAGTGGTCTGAACACAATGATCTCTGCATGCCTGTGGAGGTGTTCTGAGCACTCCCCTGCACAGGTTTAAGGCAGATTTTCTCATGCCAGTATTCCCCTATGAAGGCAGTAAAACCAGAGAGATTTGAATCCCAAAGCCAAAGGATATTTATCCATCACTGTAGCAGTTTTTAACCCTGTCAAAAGAAGTGGCCCAGAAAACAGACATGAAAGTGGCACTCCAGCTAAGATCTTTCTCATGTCATTCCTCCACGCACACCTTTATTTTCTCCAGACTTTCAAATCCCAGGATGCAAGCACTAAAGGTCTCCCTGCTTCCTGCCAAGCTTTGTCCATATCCAGCTCCCAGAGGTCTGCCTCCATGCAGGCCATGTTCCTGTAGGAAGCCCTTGACAAACTAACACAATAATTGCCAAAGAACAGATAATTTTCCAGCAGTTCAAGAGAGTGAGCAGTAACCAGACCTGTTAATTACTGTTTGAGTGGAGTTTTTGTCAGGGTAGTAGGAAAGAAGGAAACTGATTGGTCTGAGCTAATTTGCAGACAGAGGCCAACTGTTGTGTGTGGGCTGCGTACAGTTCACAGAGCTCTGGAATGAGATGTCCTCACGCCCTGGAGGGAACCCCAATGTGAGCTTTGCACCTTAACCTCAGCCTCCCAAGCCACATCCAGAGAGACAATGCTTTCTTTGGGTCTTTGTTTTTTTCAGAATGAGCATCCCCACACAGTTTTAAGCAAATCTCTTCATTCATGTCCAACATTGCTGCTCAGAGAGCTGCAGCAGAGCAGGATGTAGCCTGCTTTCGTCAGCCATTCAGAAATGTAGAGTTGTGCAAGTACAACTAATCAATAAAAACCCTGTAACTGAGAATATGCAGAAAGATGTCACAGCCACTTCAGAGGGAATCTGTGGGAAGTTTATTGGTGCAAGAAAGCTCAATGTCTGAGAGGCAGAAACTGAGTAAAGTTGTCTTAAGGAGGATGGTGTTGCTGACTGAACAAGCTACAAGCATGCACAGTGGATGAAGGTGTCACTGGCTTTTCATTATTGTTGCTCAGTAACACCAGTTGGGATCAGGATGCCCTGAACTCAGCTCTGCAGGCTGTCCTTGCCCTGATGAGTTTACAAGCTGAGAAATCAGGTTCATGCTGACTATGTTTAAAAAATGTGGACCTAATAAATTACCAGGTTCAAATAATTTGCATTCCAGCGGGGTAAGGGAGCTCCCAACTTGCTGGATGCTGACACCAAATTCTTCCTTCCTGCAGTATCAGTAATGGGTGTAAGCCCAGTCTCTTTGTGCCATCTCCAACAGAACATCTGCATTTCTTGAGTGACACCAGAATTTTTTTTCTCATCAGGCCTTTTAACAAGACTTCCGCTAGTTCTTTCTAATGGCTCCTAAGTGTGCTAATAAGCACATTGTGTTAAAGGTGGCATATTTTATGGGCACAGTAGATAAGGAGAAGCAGACCAGCCAGTGTGAGCATTAAGTTTTGTTGCTTGCAACTTTTTCATGTTAGAAAATATCTCATGTGAACCCAGCTTAAAAAACAGACAAACAAACCAACAACCAAAACTTATCAACCATGTAAGAATTACACATTTAGTTTAGCTTCAATATTTGACAAAATTATGAGGACTGACTAATCAATAGGACCATGGTTTCATACCGGGGTAGCAGCATTCACTGAATACAAACATTCCTGACTTACCCTCCTGTGAGAGGAGAGCTGAGCCTTGTGGAGCCTATTATAAAAGACAGTTTGATGGAATAGGCTGAAATAGCAAGATTTATAAATAAAAGAAGATCAAGACAACTGTACATAAAACAGCCCAGACCAAACTAACCTAATTACTCTCTATGGTGAGGTCAGTAAGAGAGCTGATAAAATGAATGTGGATGACATTTCTATCTGTTTAGACATTTGAAAGCTGCTGATAAAAATCCCCTTTCAAAAGATTGGACTCTGGCTGCTCAAGCTGCACGAGAAGGTCCTGTGTGTTGAAACAGAGATGAGCAATGAGGAGGTCGTTCTTGTGGCCACCAGGTTCTTATGGGGGCAGGTCACTTGCAAAGACCCTCAGCACGGTTTCCCAGCTCCCCAGTGACTAAGAGCAAGGCTGCATGCAAAGGAACATTGAGTTTTTTGACACTTTTATCAAAAATACTGCTACCTTCGAAGAACCTGCTAGACAATTCCTTTAAAAAGCACGAAATATGTGAGGGGAATGGGCTAGAAAATGGTTGATGGGAGGTAAAATGGGAAAAGGTGAAATGGAACCCTTGAAAACCCTGGGGTCACACATCTGGCAATGTTTGGAGTGTTACAGCACTCTCTAGAACTAGAACAGCTCAAGGAAAGAAGAAAACATATTTCTATAAATGTTCAACCATGATGTTGTGAAGCCTAATCTCAGCCTTGTGTGCAACCTTTCACACTCACTTTGGTTCAATGATTAAGACCACTTGGACATTGAGAGAAAAAGGGGCAATTTGCCCTGGCTGAGAGCATATGTGCAAACACCCATGTGCCACTTGAGTCCGTGGCACCAGCTTTTCTCTTGTTGGTGGCTTCTGCTGGCATATTTTATCTTGCAGCTGGGGGCAGAGGATAGGAATGTGCACACAACTCAGACATGCAGGGGTTTGTTTAGTCTCCATAACCTTTAATTTGGAGTAAGAGCGTGCATGCACAGCATTGGACAAGAATGTCTTCCTCCTAACCAGCTCCATGCTTATACAAGCCACAAACCTGGGTAGGATTTAGGAACAGATCAGTGTCTCTGATATATCAGTGTCTCTGTAGAGCAGCCAGATGAGACTGGGACATAGTAGGCCTCCTAGTTCATTTCCAGCTGGCTAAAAAATCCTCTCAGATGGAATTGATTTTCATAGCAAAATTAACCTGGTCTGGTTTCAGACCAATATCTTAAAGGCGTGCAGATTTTCTACTACCCTTTGAATCATCCAGTCCCCCCAACAGGGAACTTTAATGCCAGTGCAGCATCTGCTGTAGAATATTTATATTCAGGGCTTCCTGTGTGAAGCTCTGGATGGATGTGATTACTGAATGTGTTGGAAAAAGGACAGTTTACTGCCTGGGTTTTATTTTCAGCTATTTTGTATTTCTATGCAAGGAGTTTATATGCCATGTTGTAAATGGCTGGTTTTCTTGTATGATGTCTCTTTTTTTTTCTCATTCTCTTAATGGGCTTCTTGCTAAAACTGACGTTTCAGCAGCATTCCCATTATTAGTTATGATGCCAGTAAATGGAGGTCTCAGTAGTGGGTGAAATTTAAATTAGGTTTGAAGAGCATTCAAATAATTCAGTGCTTTACTTTCATTTGGTAGTTCAGCTTGCACAGTGTATGATTTAGTTATTCACATTTTAGTTACTGTGTTGATGTTGTTTAGCAAAGACCCTGTTTTGCCTGGGACCCGACTACAGCTCTCAGGCAGCGTAATGTTGTTTACTGTAGCTAGCATGAAACTAATGTTTTGTTCTCTGAGTTCCTGTTTGATGTTATAAGCCGAGTCACACTAGCTAGTGCAAGAATCATTTCCATTTTGCTTTATACTGCTCACATGAAAAACAGCTAGCAGTGGAACAGGACCTATTTCTGAGCATAAATGATAGGTGTACTTTGCTCTGTTGGGAGTTTGTAGTAGTAGAGTGTCTCAGATAGGGCCTCACTTTTCATTGCAAAGAGCTATCCTAAACTGCAGTGATTGATTTGAAACAGGATACAGAAGACTAAGCAATTCAAATCTGTGTTGTGAAAGAAATCTGCAAAGTTTACACCTTTCCCTCAGACATCTTCAGTCATTCTATGAGAAATCCTGACTGGGAAGGAGTTTTCATAATGGAGACTTGTATGAATCTTGGTAAATATCTCCTAGTAAAGAATAAGTTTGGTAGTAAATATTAGTCAGCGTTGTCTAGAGGTACCAGTATTCTTAGCTTATATCTCCAGATGTTGACAGTAACTCTGCACATTTATTTCCTCAGCTGTTAAATGAAGACATAAATTACCATTATCCCAGGCCAGCTTGGGACAAGTTCCACTCGGATGCTGGCTTTGTCAGATCCAGTCCGCTCCCATCAGTTCCACATCTGTCTCAGACGTATGCCAGGGGTTTCACCCAAGACCCTGCATAGCTAAGGCAGCCAACACAGTCTGATGTCAGCTGGAAGCTGCAGCAAGCTCTGCTCCTCTGACGGGTGACCTGAGTGAACGAGCAGGGAAGGTTCTCCTTGTTAGGAGATGCCATCACAGCACAGTGTCGTGTCATCACATCACCTGGTGCTGGCATGAGGACATTAATTCATGACGTGGCTGAGCAATGCCTGTTTATCAGATGGAGCAGTATCTCGGGACAATGTCCCGTTATCTCCATATGTAGACTGCATCCTTCTGTCAGGTTTGAGACTCACCTGGATACGGATGTTAGATTGTACACTCTGATGTACACATGGGAAGCACAGAATGAAAATAATTGAGCCCAAATGATTGCTCACCTTGGCATTCAAGCCTATGTATCTTCTTCTCTTATCTGAACAGAAGCTTGAAACAGAAAAATTAAATACCATGGGCCAAATTACTCTTTTATGTATATGTAAATCAGAACGAATTCCAGTGAATTCAGCAATAGGTAAATCATCTGTCTGCAAGAGCAAAATCCCAATCCAGAAACATGGCAAAGATATGTTTTAACCTTTACATTAGCACAAAGGATATCCCAAGCTATTAATAGGGTGCATTTCATTTTTGCCCAATAGCCTAATTAAGAGCTAACTCATACTTGAGGAGAAAAGGAAGCAATTTGATTTACGGTACCACATGTGATTAAATCACCAGGGAAGAGAAAAAAGGATTTGAGACGGAAGAGGGGAGTTTTAAAACATATAATTTGTGAAGACTGGAATCTCTTTCTTTTTACAACCCTTTTGCCCCTGTGTTCATAGCTTAAAGAGGATTCCCTGACTTTTATTTATTTGCCTAAACTACTGATTTTTCATCTTGCAGGGTGGCTTCAAAATCCAATGTGAACTTTTTAAGGCACCTAATGATCCATTCTATTATCCCCCAGGACAACGCTAGTTCCAGTGATTTCATGGGGAACTGATTCGGAAAATACCCTTTTTCTCTCTTGCAGTCTCCCAGGCCCTTGAATCATGTTGATATCTGGATACCTCTTTTCTTTGCAACAGTATGGTGGTAGCCACAGTCAGCAAACAGACCTGGGGTGAGGGTTGATTGGGGGAACAGATTCACACTGTGTAGCCCAAACAAGGCACCTGTGGAACAGCTCAGTTTCTGTGCCAAAGATGACACCTCATTGTCAGGTAGTTTTAAAAGCAATTCAGATGCACAGGATTCCTGCCCTTCTATCTAATATAATACTGCCATTTTTCTAAAAAAGCCCTCCTTATTGATTTTCATTTTGTGATAAACGTACTTACAAACTTAGACAGACTTGAGAAACTGCGAGCCAATACCAACAGAAAGTATCACAGGACTTATAAAATAGAGTGTTCCCAGATATTGTGGCTGAACTAATAAAGAGGCAATTCAGGGTATAATAAAGCTTTGCAAACTTTGGCCATCAACTTCGGTCAGAAGTTCTGCATACATGAACTTCCATTTGTGAATCATGCATGTGATGACAGTAATGTTTTTAATCTGCGCATCTCAGTGCTTTGGAGATGTCTAAACATTTTACTGACTGGAAAATTGTGGCACTGTGTAACCAAGGGATTTGCCTAAAGAAAGACAGATAATTTCTGATATAATTAGGGCTAGAAATAAAGTCTCCTGATACTCCTAGCTTAACCATTAGACCTATTATCTCTCATAGCCTAGCATCGAGAAAATATTACAGCAGAACTGCTACACCCATTCTTCCTAAAAGAGCGCTTCCAGAGCCCAATCTTATTCTGCACCTATCTGGAGTGTCTCTTTCAGTTCCTTCTCTGAAGGCTCAAGGATGGAATGGAAATTGAGATCCTTTCTCTTTTTCAAATCCTGCCTTTCTCCTCTCTATTGCACTACAAGCCAAAGAGAGCTCAGAGTGGTTTGAAGGCAAAAATATGTCAATCCCACTGAAAACTCCACTCTGCTTCCCTGAACCCCAGGCACGACAGGATAATGCTGCCCTATTGCAGGAACAATCTGGGACACGGCACAGGAAAATGGTTTGGGTTCTGCAAAAAAGATTGCTACCAGAACAGAAAATCCTACAGCTTTACTAAACTATGAATCTGGCCAGAGACTTTTTGGCAAGGTTGGAGATACCAAGAAAGAAAAAAATCAGCTGTCTAAAGGAAAGTAGTAAATATATTCTCACCTGAATGCTTATTTTTTGTTTCCAGTTTTTCCACGTCCATGACCTTTCCTTTCATTGCCAGCATCATTACTTAATTTTGCCTGTCCAGAACACAGGCTCTCCCGTCAGTTTGATGCATAGACCATGTTATGGCTGGTTGTGGATGGCAGGAGCACTGGAGAGGGAAGGTGTGATTGGGCTGTGCTTGTTTTTCAGTGAATATCACTTGGGTGCTTTGCTTTCAGCAGCAGGGTGATGCCTAGCAAAAGGTGGAATGTGTTTAGGGGGCAAGAAAAGCAGCTGGGATGGTTAAACGTGGAATACTTTCACCATTGTGTGTTGATAACCTGTATTTGGCTTTATCTTTTCACTTCTCTTTTATGTCCCCCTCGCCCAGGACACAGGGGGAAGGCCTGATCCACCACTGTTCTCACTGCCCTTCTTGCTACACTTGACACATCTGTCCTGCCAAGCACTTGCTACATTGAGCCTATGGGCATGCATGAATCATGAGCTACCTTGGCCATAATTCCAGGAGCTGTGGCAGATGCCTGTCTTCTGGAAAAATGTCACAGCCACCCACAGCCCATGGAAGAATTAACCTTGGGAGATGCATGGAATTGCACTAGAGACATGTGCAGTGCATCTCCTCCAGCTGTAATAATGTCCAGCATCTCCTTCAGAGGACATATCTTCTGGGAAGCACCTCTTTGTGGGCTCCTTGCTTAGCCCACATTACAAGGTGTGCCTCAGAGGTGATCTGACCAGTTTTCAGTGTTCTCCTCGGAATATTAACATGGAACATCGTGGCAATGTGTTGTAGCTGCACACACTATGATTCACCATCCTTTAGCTTGGAAGTAGGATGCTCCTCGATCTCTTTTTGATTTTTCAGTGTTTGCTGGAGCTGCCTGCTTTTGCTCTAACGCTAACTGGGATTAACAGGCCAGAGATATTTTCCTGTCATTTTGGAATAGCCTGATTGGTAGCACTGAGAAGATCAAAATGACACAAGAGACAGAGACTCTTGCTTTAAGGGAGTATTTCAGATGTGGGAACAGAGAGGAGGGGAGAAATGGAACACTGGGAAGGAGAGAGAAAAAAGGAGAGAGAATTTGGCTTGGTAGAATCAGGGAGACTGCAGGAAAGATCATGGGGATTTGAGGAAAGACAGCACTGTCACCTCATCTTTGGACTAAAGAGCTCAATAGGGCAGGTGAGAAAAGAGAAAGATGAATAATTGAATGAAGGTGAGAAAAGAGAAAGAAAAATGAGTAATTGGATGGAGGATGCAGTGTGTGAGGATACACCTGCAGAGGAAAAATAAAGAATAAGGAAAAAGTATCTTAAAATAGAAAAGAATTCACAGAGTTTAGTTTATATCACTAATATCAGGAGGATTATACAGCTTGGATTTCTACAGAATAAGTAGCACAATAGATTTGGATTGTTCAAACACTGGATGTTTAGGGCCCACCTCTACGTGGCCAGAAAAGGCAGCCATGGCCATGTTAGAATGTGTCAGTGGTACTAAAATATGCATGGTGAGAAAGAAAGCAAGCTGGCTTGAACATAGGGAACAGCTGTGCAGAAACTGTCTTTGTAGCACTGGAGAGAACCACCAAGACCTCTATTTGGGAATTCAAAAAGTCTGCTTTGTAAACCCAGGAACAGAGGCATGTTCTGATTTAGGGCTACTGCAGTTCTGCCTTGATGCTTACCACTTCTACCTCGAGGGGAAAAAAACAAGTGCCAGAATGATTTAAAGACAGAATATCAACCCACACTGCTGCAGGCCTGCTTTCCACATTTTGTTGCTTTTATAGTTTTAGCTCTTGTTCCAAAAGAAGGACTTCTGTGTGCGTGTGTCTGTGTGTGTGTGTTTCCTTCCAAAATTCACACGCACAATCAATGACTGAAATTCTTAAGAAAGATGTTAGTAGAAATTTTCAGAAGTTTGTGAAGCATACCACCTCTCTTACCTTCCCCCCATCAAAAAAGCAGCACTTTGTAGGGAAAATTTGCTTGTCTAACTTGATTTGTTCTGTTGCTTTTCTTTCAATCATTTTCATTCCAGCCAAATGCAGAAGGGGGAAGACAATCTGGAATATGATGCACACCTCCTCACAATTGCAAGACCTTTGTTCAGGCCCTCCTTTGCTACAAATGTTTGATGTTAGGAAAATCGCGTTAGGTGCCCCACATCTCAGTTTCCTAACTGTAACGTGGGAATTACACTTCATGTTATCTCGGAAGTGGTGGGAAGATAAATCTGTTAGAGACTGTGAGATGCTCAGACGTTATGGTGTGGAGATGAACATTAGGCAAATATGCAACCTGGAGGCCTCCAGATCCCTCTCCATGGATTTTTTTCAGACCCATATCTGGCAAACAAGTATCACAGTCACAACCCCAAGGGAGGAGACACAAGTCCTGATTTCTGAGTGGGTCTTTAAACTGATGTGGAAGTTTAGGAGGAAGGCTGTAGCGCGGCAGTAAAAGAATTTGGCTTTATGGGCAAAGAAGCACAGAGCAGTGCCAATGTCTTTATTTGAAAAACTCCCTGAGACACAGCTAAAACAGATTTTCTGTAAAATCTGTTGCATTCACAACTACAGAATGTTATGATCTAGCACAAAGTTTTTATAGCTGCTCAAATATAATAGAGGAATCCCAGGCTCAGGCCTATAAAACCTTTTATAGAAAAGCCCTCCTTTACAGATTTCCTATGTATAATTCCTGCAAATCGGCAGCTATTTCTGTATCAATTGGGCTTTTAAATGTTATCCAGGAACGTTAGTGATGCTGTTCTGAGGGCAGTTGGGCCTATTTGATTATCAGATTATTATTTTTTCCCTATAATTGAAATCTAATTAAAATATTGTTTGGGGGAAAAATTTGGAAACATGCGGATGAAGTTTAAATAATTACCAGTCACAGGTTTAGTTCCAGAGCAAAGTGCTTTTTTTATAACATGCTTCTTTATTCTGTCTCCCAGCTATGTTGCAGAGCGCTCTTTGCTGTTTTACAAGCTGTAACGTACAATGATGGTCATTACTATTCATAGATTCATAGAATTTAAGATTGTAAAGGATGATAAGATGATCTAATCCGACCTCCTGCTTAGCAAAAACCAGACATTTCATCCAGTTACCCTTGTATTGAGCCCAGTAACTTGTGTTTGACAAAATTGGATCTTCCAGAGAGACATCCACTCTTGATGTGAGGAATTCAAAAGGCAAATAATTCCTGGATAGTCCTTCCAGTATTTAATCATCCTTACAGTTAGAAAACCCTCAATTCTGCACCTTGTTTCTAATTTGAATTTTCTGGCTTTAAATTCCAGCCATTGGCTCTTGTAATATGTCTTTTTCCACTAGATTAAGAAGCCCTTTAAAAACCTCTGTGTTCTCAGGATAAAGATACTTATATGATCCAATCAAATCGCCTTTAGGTCTTCTTCCGAATTTAGCAATAAGAAAAATGTATTTACTTTGTAGCAGCACTTAAAGGCCCCAATCACAGAGCAAGGCCCTGGGGAATTGACAGTTTTTAGGGCTCAGTTTTAGGAAATTGGGGTTCACTCCTCCTATGTCACAGATCGCTGGCATGTCCTTGGGCATGTCACTCAGCTCCTTTGTTTCATACGTGCTCACCTACAAGATGGAACTACCATGAGTGTCTATATACCACAAGTACATATTCCTCCACTGTAAAATGCTGGGGGAACAGTATTAGTCTCTGTGCTGAGCACAGGAGAAGCACTTAATATGATGACAATCCTAAATCACTGTTCAACTAAATGAAAAAAAACCATCTCATGTTCAATATGGGTCAAGGTTGAGTATCTCCTGTACTGAACTCTGAAACAAGTGCTGATTCCTGTTGTGCAGTAACCATGTTTTAAATTAAAGCAATAGTGAGGTGTGACTACATTAGGTAACTGAGTGCAATGCTGTGTGACTTGTTACGACGCTGACCTCAGCTATTTTACCCTCACATCATGCAGAAGTATCATTTGGATCCCAAAGATAAATGATTCAATGGCAGGTGAATGACTTGGGCTTGAGTTAAATTGACTGACTGAATGCTCACTTTTTTTTTCGCCACACACAAAGCTCTACTTTGAGCACAGGCGCAGGTAAAAACTGGAAGAAAACTCTGTCTTCAGCTGTGCCAGCAGCCTCCAAAGTGATTGTGGGAGGCTTCATTTTATAAGCTGCCCGTCAGCCCCTTGGCAATGAGGCTAGGTCTTTACAGAGCTGGAAAATTTTGCAGTCCTGGATTAGACTTTGCATCTCTGCACTAATAGCAAAAAATAAAACAAAATTGTTGAGTCAACAGGCAAATCCCAAATTACAGTTCCAGAGTAGGCTTCCAGTCATGCCCAAGGCTTCTGTGATGTGAGTATCATCCAGAGTGATTGTCAGACTTGCCAGTTTGAGATGGAGTACATGTATTTCATGGACTGTCTAGAAAAGATGTATAGTACACAATGATAGTGCTGAAGAAACTGATTCCAGTTGTGGACTCAGATCAAGCCTTTGGCTTGGCAAAGTTCGGGCAAAGAAACTGTATGCTTCTCTAAATGTCCACTGTGGACTCTGCAATGTCAGGCCAGCGCAGGCCCTGAAACATGCAGGTAAGTGCCCCATGGAGACAGCTGGGAAAGGATTTGGGAATAGTTTTAACCTCTTCCCTGTGCTGTTTCCCTTTCCTGTCCATAGTAGCATCTGCAGAACAACTCTGCTCTTACTTGCAGGTTCTTATTTGCTCTGGATCAAAAACTCCACAAATAACCATGATGCTGTTTCCTTATTTCTTGGGCTTTTGAAAACAATGTGGCTTTCCATGACTTGTGGTAAGTACAACAGTTACTTCTTGTGCTTTTATCAATGTTAAGTGTATTCTTTTCTCCTCTTTCTGAAACAATGACATCTGGCATCAAGCAACTCTATACATCATTAGCTGAGGAGCTCAGTGTTTAAGAACCTGGAATAAGAGCAAACCTCTGAAGTCAGGATGTGCATTAGCTGTTATCATTTTCTCACTCTTAATTACCTCTTCCCCTTATTTGTCTCTCTTTAATAGTATGCCAACAACATCTTCTAACCTCTCACTCAGCAACTGATTTGTCAAGACTATAGGTGTCATTTACTCCAGCATTTAGATGTTTAGCCATGGGGGGCAAAACTGCACTAGTAATTACAAAACTGTGGATCTGGACTGATTCCATGAAAGGGCTTCAGGTTTAAACTGACAGATTTGTTCTGCTGACTACCATTCATACACCAAGCTAGGTACTTGTGCCAATCTGCCTAAAGTTGAAGCTTGTGTCCTGGGACACTGACAGACCTTCATGGGGAATCCTGTGGAGAGCTGTGCTCCCTTAGGCATGCTGGAATCCCAGCTGCCCATCAGGAATGCAAAGATGCTTCACTGTAAATTGCTAAGAGGAGGAGAGGAGTATCCTTACTAATTCCTCTGGTCATTCGGTCTGCACAGAGGGGATGTGCTTTGCTAGGACAGTGGGGGTGACTGTCCCTTTTCATCAAGGTACTGCATGAAAGCAGAGGCTGGGGAAGGCCAAACTTGGTGTACCTGAAAGGGTAAGGAAAGAAACGTCCATACAGCAGTTACTGACTGCAAAGGTTTGCATTTTTGCTGAGAAACGATCAGTCAGTGAAGAGTTAAACTCACACCTTCTCTAGCATCCACCTGCATTTGCAAATAAATCAGCCATAAGAACAACTTAGACAGCCTCCTCCTACATGGCTTCTCCACTAAAAGACGTGGGAGAACGGCAGTGGTGCTGCCTGTTTTGCTGCAACCCTGTCAGTATCTCAGGTATTGTGCCGAATTCCACTGGGTCCTGTGTAGATTATGGTGCTTTCAGTGCAATGTTAGGCTGATTCTGAGAACCTAAACTGACATATCACAAGCTGCTCTGCTGGGGATGGCTTGAACTCCATGTTCAAGCCCACATTTGTGGCTTGGTGGTGCTTGGTGCTGCAGGTTAGACAGTGTTTCAAATAGGCCACAGTGTAGCAGCACCTGCTGCAGAAAATGTGAAGGATAATGTACGTAGCAATGTTGTCTTCCCTGTCATTCTCAACAGAATACCAGCTGGAAGATGATTCCACTGATTTGCTTCCCTCCCTTTTGGGACAGCACTGATTTTGAAAATGTTTGCCATGTAAGGTCTTTATAATATATTGTTTATACGGGTTCTGGATGTGACTCTCTCCTATGCGGAACTTGGAAATTAAACGTGCAGCATTTTTAAGGGTGGCAGTAAAAGGAAGCTGCTGATAAATCTGTATACATATGTGCCCCATTAAAAGGGGTTTGTCTGGCAGGTGACAGGGTTAATCTAGCAGCACACAGGAGTGAACCAACACTTTTTTGTGCCACGTTTCTTGGCTTATTTCATGATTATGCCCCTTTACATTTAAGACTGTATCCAACCAGTTTCCTACTAGCCAACCTATCCATGTATGGACTGCAAAGATTGCAGCAACGAGTACTACACAGTAAAAAACATTTGAAATAGCAAAACAAAACAACTTCTTAGAACTGAACCAAAACATCCATCTCAGCAGTACAGGACTGTTCTTTACAAACAAGGACATAGCAGGCAAGGCCTTACTGTTAACAAACCCAAACAGCCACATTTGAAAGTAATTGCTTGACATCTAGAGATCTGCTCCTACCGTAAGACCGCAAGATCAAATTTTGCTCTGAAGGTTACTGGTATCTAACAAAACAACTGTAAGTACTGTTATTGGTATCAAACCAAAACAATTGTAAGCATTTTGGAGAGCCACATCTCAAGGAAATAAATCACTCCCGCTGTTCCGAATGTGTCGAGTTGCTGTGCCTGTGATGGGGAGTTGCTCTGTTCACATGCATGGCTCAAGCACAACAGGCTGGAGCAACCAGCGTTGGGGCTGCTGCATACATGCCATGCATTTGCAATTGTAGAGCAGCCAGCTGCTTCCAATGTCCCAGGCATTTGGAAAAGCACTTGATAGCCGTGGCAATACACAGTTGTGTCCCTGAGCTTTTCTTACAGGATAGAGGATCAGATTGCATAATGCAGAAAAATCCCGTATTATAAAGGATATCTGGCAATGGCAATGTTGCCTCATAGACCCTGGCTATCTTGCTGGAATTGGAACCAAAAATCTGGACCCTGTGGGCTCATGTGTTGAGTTAAATTGTATCTGTTAGACAGATGTAACCCAGGTCCTCTGGGAAAGAAAGTCGGGATGTAACAGAGAACAGAATTCGTCTTTCAAGAGTTTGGAAAGCCAAATTCTATACAATGCAGAGTGTTTACTATCTGCTGCTGACTCTGCCAGCAAAGGACAAGCTGTTTATCCTATTGTCGTTCTGTTTCCCATGTATACACTAGAGATTATCCACTTACCACTGCTGAAACACACTTGGAGGTTGTAAATTGGAAACTTCTGGATGACAGGTCAGTAACTGTGATTTTGACTGTAATAGCCCATGCAAACCTGGATTAAACTGTGTGGCAGGTGCAGCTGAAATACAGGATGCAAAACCAGACCATGTCCTGAAGAGTGTGCAAAGCATAGTTCTGGTCTGCATGTGGTACAGAAGCTAGAGAGAAAATACTGAAGTATTTCTTAATAATTTATTGAAGTATTAAATTACTGCACATAATAGTTTCTATGTTGAACGTATCAGGTCAGGGTCTGATTTTTTTGCAAGTCCTATTTTCTGGATTCAGGAGGGGATTTTACTGCTGAATCCAACATGAGTTGGGAAAATGATAGTGTTTTTCTACCTCTTTGAAAAAAGAATTGTTTCTGTGAATCAGCTTGAGCTGGAGTCAGTGCACCAAATCCTGAATGTTCCATCACTGCTGCTCTCTGAAACTCATGATGTGCCTGGATGTGACCACATGAGTTTAGATGGCAGTCTCAGTGCTCCTGGGGTACTGGGAGTCTGAGTCTGGACCTCTGTATTCCAAAATGTTTCCTTTACGCAGCAGAAATGGGGTGGAGGCAATTCCGTCCATCAGCAGAAGAAAACCCCTCCTAAAAAGGAGGGCATGTAGCATTTCAGAGAAGCAACCTCTCCCTATCAAAATCCTTCCCCCTTCCAAAGCTGGAAGGCTTTTAAACCTCTGTACTGGAATCCAAACTGCCAGGAGTTCCTATCCTGCCACTGCTGTGCTGTTACTGTGGGCAGCACCAAGAAGCCTTCGCATCTTTAAAGCGCTGATGCCTCGTTTGTGGGGCTCTTCCTCGAGAGAGCTGGCCAGATCTGACAACCTTGCCAGTATGACACCTTTTTTGAAGTTAAAGAGGACAAGGTGGTGCTACTTACACATTGCCTGGCCCCTGATTGTCCAGATTTAGGCTGTCTGGGGAGGAGAGCATGTGAACAGTGTTCCTGCCTCTGCCTTTGCCAGCTGTCCCTGCCTTGCCAGTGGTCAGTTCCCGTGAAGCCGAACAGCTTGGGTTTGAGTTTAGGGAAGATGAAATTATGCTGCAGCTATCCAGAAGACAGTGTTTCAAAATCCAGGCCTTCAAAAGTCTGGCTCAGAAACCCTGCCAATTTAGGGGCTGTAGTTATTAATTCCGTTATTTTGAATTTGTAGTCTGCCCTCCTGTCGCGCTCAGGAATGCTCCCCAAAGTCATAGTGTGCTTAAAAAATAATCATAGCTGCTATTATTATTACATTAAACATAACTGGAGATTCCCATACGTTGCCGTGCCTCCGGGAGGTGGCCCCGAAAGGGAACGCGGTACCCGGGCAGGAATGGTAGTGACAGACCCGCGCGGAGGATGGGAAGGAGCCGCGAGGTCCCTCGTTGCTCGAGGCGGGGGGAACCCGCCGGCGGGGCAGTGCCCGGGGC